>JAQIXT010000917.1:0-21854 GCA_034700445.1 Stenotaenia linearis | reverse complement strand
TTTAAAGTTGCAAATAATTCAGACGATATTAACGTTGGTGAAGAATTAACGTCGAAGCTTCAAAAGGGTAAATTTTACAAAAAATAATAAAAATGGATTTTAACAATAATTTTATTTTAGGGGATGTGAAAAAATTGTTAAGCGAATTTTTCGCAAGATTACCTATAAAACTATTGGCTGAAGAAAATGGATTACATGGTCAACTTTTTAAGGAAGCTTGTATTAGTTTCTCAAAATATTGTATTAATTCGGAAAATCTACCACCTGATTTACACATTACAATTACAGATATTTTACTAGGCGCAGGTACAATCAATTGAGCTTTTTCTTGTTTGTTTCGTTTGTTTGTTTGCCTAACACATTTAATTTTTTAACCCAGGACATGTTGATGATATTTATCCATATTTCATGAATCACGCAAAAGAAATTTATCCTCATCTTCAATGTATGGACGATTTGAAAAAAATTAGTGATTTAAGATTACCGGCAAATTGGTATGATAAAGCTTTAATAACAACATAATATTAAATGTTGACCAGTTAATTACATTTCTTCATTTAGGTATCCCGAAGCTAGATCCATAAACAGAAAAATAATTTTCCACGCAGGGCCAACAAATAGTGGAAAAACATATCATGCGTTGGAGAGATTTATTAGTGCCAAATCAGGAATTTATTGTGGTCCTTTGAAAATGTTAGCCGTTGAAGTTCATGATAAAACAAACAAAAGAGTAAACTTTTTAAACTAAACTTACAAAATTGAATTTCATTATTTATTTAAATTTTTTTGTAGGGAACAGAGTGTGATCTTATAACGGGAGAAGAAAGACAGTATGCTAATAAAGAAAATATACCTTCTAATCATGTCGCTTGCACTGTTGAAATGACAAACTTAAAAAGAGAATGTAAAGTTATTCCTGCAGAATTTTGTAGATTAAATTAATTTGAAATTTAAATTATATTTTTATATTAGGTGAAGTAGCCGTCATAGATGAAATACAAATGATTAAAGATCCTGCAAGGGGATGGGCTTGGACGCGAGCGATACTAGGAATTGCCGCTAATGAAATCCATTTATGTGGGGAAGAAGCTGCTATTGGTTTAGTTAAAGAATTGTGTGAGGAAATTGGGGAAGCAGTTGAAGTAAGGAAGTACAAAAGATTGACGAATTTGAGCATTGAGGATGAACCCTTAGGTTTGATGAATTTTACATTGTTTTATTATAATTTAATTTTAACGGTATATTTTTACAGAATCCTTAACAAATGTTCAGCCAGGTGATTGCATTGTTTGCTTTAGCAAAAATGATATCTACACTGTAAGTCGACAGCTTGAAAAACTTGGACATCAGTGTGCTGTTATTTATGGAGGTCTTCCACCTGGTAATTCGAAATTTGGACAAGAAAGGCTTTTTTTATTCAATTTTATTAATTTAATTTATTAGGCACAAAATTAGCTCAAGCTAAAAAATTTAACGACGTTGACAATCCTTGCAAACTTTTAGTCGCAACTGATGCAGTTGGTATGGGACTTAATTTGTATGTTTTATTAGTTTCGAAAAAAAGCACATACTTAAACATCTTTTTACAATAGGAGTATACGAAGGATAATCTTTTACTCGCTTATTAAACCACACACCAACGAAAAAGGAGAAAAAGAAATGACTACATTATCTACTTCACAAGCGCTACAAATTGCAGGGCGAGCTGGTCGTTATGGAACCCAGTTTTCAGAAGGTTTCGCCACTACATATAGACGAGAAGATCTTAAACTTTTAAAAGAAATTTTAAATTGCCCGCTGGAACCTGTGGCGGTAAATTTTTGTCCTTTTTTAGTAGAAACATTTCTATTATTTTTGACAAATTATTTTAGGTGGCAGGACTGCATCCCACTGCTGATCAAATAGAATTATTTGCCTATCACTTGCCTGAATCAACTTTATCAAATTTAATTGTAATTTAATGTTTTTTTTCCATTCTTTACCTGTTTTAATAATTTCTTTTGTAGGCTATTTTTATTAATTTGTGTAAAGTCGATGATTCTCGCTTCTTCATTTGCGATATGGAGAGTTTTAAATTTCTAGCGGATTTGATTCAGCATATCCCATTATCACTGAGGGCTCGTTATGTTTTTTGTTGTTCACCAATTGACAAAAAAGCACCGTTTGTTTGTACAATATTTGTTAAAGTAAGATGAATTTTCAATTTCATTAATGGGTTTATTTTATTTTTATTTTTATTTTTTTTGTTAGTTTGTTCGAAAATATGCAAATAATGAAGTATTATCTTTTAATTGGCTATGCAAAACTATTGGTTGGCCCGTATTACCTCCAAAAAAGATATCTGATCTTGTTCATTTGGAACAGATTTTCGATACATTGGATTTATATTTGTGGTTAAGGTAACTACATTAACAAGTTATTTTGCTTATATTAATTCCTTTCCATTACTTCTAGTTATCGGTTTATAGATCTTTTCCCTGATGGTGAGCTGGTGAGGAATATTCAACAGGAACTCGATGCCATAATTCAGACGGGAGTTGTTGAAATGGCAACTTTATTGAAAAACTCAGAAACTTCTTATTCACACGGCATCCAGGATGGTATGATATTTGTTACGATTCCAAAACATTTATCAAATGTTTTCTTATTTTCTTATCTAGTCCAAGATGATGTTGATCAAATCAGAAGTCCAAGATCTCGCACTTCTCCCAATGATTTGTCCATTTCTAAGAGTAGATCAAAGTATGGACGAGGACGTTTAGCTCAAGCTCTCATTTCGAAGGGATTATTAACCCCAGAGATTCTTAAGGAATTAAAAAGAGAATGGGAAAATGATGAAATTAAAGCAGAAACTGAAATTATGAGTAACAGCAAGAAAAAAGAAAGTGAAAAGAAATCGAGTCAAAAAACCGAGAAAACTGGCACCAAAAAGAGTCCAAAAAAGAAAAGAAAATGAAATTTAATAAATATTAAATATTTTCTTTAATGTTTAACGTCTATCATTTAAAAATAGAAACAAAGTGATTCCAGCATTTCTGAATCGTGGCAAAAATTCGATTAAAATAGAAAAATTAAAAATAGCTCTCCGAATCACAAGACCAGTAGATAACTAAATATATAGCTGGATTTTTTTTTTAAATTTTATTTCTAAATTTTTATTTTGAAAATGTACACATTTAAACACACTGCAGGATAGTACAAATTAAAAGGGACATAACGCATTACGAGACAACAAAAAAATAACCATATTCAAATTCAAATCCAAAACTAAAAATTGTTTTTAAAAAATAATTATTACAATACCAGAATTATGAATAAATCAATTGCAATATTACAAAGCAAAAACCCTACTGTTCTAGTACAGACCAACACTCGGAATAAATGTTTAGCTGAATTCTTGTTTCATCAGGTTGAATTTCTTATTATGCAAATTTCATGTTTGCTTAAAACACTGAAAAATGTATAATAAAAAAATCAAATCATTAGTGAATGCAGCTTGTGGTTTGATTAAGTAGTAATTGATCTTACATTAAGAGAACAAAAAAATGCAACTCGATTAAAGTGTCAACCAATTACTACTGGAACTTATTTTACCTAAAGCTTTAATTTGTACATGTTCCTACATTTGAACTTGAATAACATAAGTGCCGACATTGGATTTACACGTTAATATGTACAGAAATGAGCCCTGCAAAGTTCATTTTAAGCAGGGCAGAAAAAAAGTTTTAATATTTTTACCATTAAGTTAGACAGAATTTGTTAGTTACTTCACATTTTTACAGTGCTACATCAGTATGCAGAATTGGTGGTAAAACGGAATATAATTTTGTAACTAATCTTTTGCTTTTTTTGTCTCTTTTAATCTAATAATAACCGTAATAAGAATAATAGTAATAATTATAAATGATTGAATAATAAAAAGGCCACCAATATTGGCTCGTCCCACACAACACATTGACAACCGTTTACAATATTGTAACAATAAACGATAATTAGCCATGTATACAAAAAATTAGTGGTTGGAAAGCTTTGGGACTCAAATTTTCCTTAATAAAAAATTTTTACTTAAAATTTCCTCACCTAAACCCCCATTTATTTTTTACACAAACGAATATTTAAAAAAGAAAAACATCCATATCCCATCTCCAAAAGTAAGACCAATTCCATTTTCAGCTTTTAAAATAAAAATTAATTTAAAAAAGCTGGCATCCCGAGTTGCTTGCAGTGGAAGCTTCTGGCAGTAAGGTAATTTTTTGTTTCAAAATATCCATTTTACATTTTTAAATAAAATCTTGGAATGAACATTATCTCGCTTTCTAACTTATTTTCCCCTCCTTTGCAAGCAACGATATTCCAACTAAGTTGACAAACGAATCATGTTTTTTATTATTATTATTAAAGAAATGTTTTAGGGCGTCCAAGTTAAAATGATGTACAGTTAGCGACCACCTATTTAAAAAACACAGAAAAAAATTCATCTTTATTTCCATTTCGGGCGTCACACAGAAAGTACAAAATTATTATATCTTTTTGGAGGTAGGCTTTTTTTTATTACCTGGCGTAGTCACAGCCTGTGATGTGCCGCCTGCTGCAGCAGCTGAAGCAGCAGCTTTCTGCTTCAACATAGTCCAGTCAAATGTATAATCGTATTGATGGTTAAGGGTGCGGAATAAAATTCGAAATAACTGTCTCAAATACATGTAGTCAGGAGCCTCTTCAAATCTCAGTCCACGGCAGTAATTCAAGTACATAGCAAATTCTGCTGGAAATCCCTGTAAAAGATTTACAACACATTAATAATTTAGCTTCAGTCTTTAATTTTTTTTATCTGTTTTGTGACTTAACTTCACAAAAATGCAATTTTGTGCTATTTATATACCTTGCAGAGAATTTCCACCGGCGTTGACATTTTCTTTTCACTGATTTTTTCATATTTCTGTTTTTTAGTTGCAGCTTTAAGACCCTGCCACGGTAAACTTCCACGATTAAAATACATAAGAACATAGCCGAGCGATTCCATGTCGTCTCTTCGGCTGTAAAATAACATAAAATTTAATTATTTGTTCTTAAAACATATGTATTATGATATAGTAGAAAAAAACTACTCAACCTCTGTTCTATTCCTAAATGCGCGTTTATACTTGCGTATCGAGCAGTTCCTGTCAAATTCTTGTCTTCTCGGTAAGGTATGTGTTGTCTCGTTCTGTTATCTCTAAACTTCTTTGCCAGACCAAAATCGATGAGAAACAACTATTAAAAAAATATATTATCAGCTTTGTTTGCAAGAGCGCTTTCACTTTCCTATCTATTACTCACTTTATTACAATGTCTACCAATCCCCATTAGAAAATTGTCGGGTTTGATGTCACGATGAATAAAGTTTTTATTGTGCACGTACTCTATTCGGCCAATCATCTTTAAATTTCACATAAAATATATTATTAGAAATTCACTATTAGAAAGTTAATAAACAAAGACTTACTTGATCTGCCAACATCAATACTGTTTTCATTGTGAACCTTCTCGAACAGAAATTAAACAAATCTTCCAAACTAGGACCCAAAAGATCCATAACCAAAACATTGTAATCTCTTTCTTGTCCGTACCATCTATGGAATAAAAAAATTAATAATTTAGCTCACATTTAGGTTAAAGCGCACACTTTTCTAATAGAAAACAGTAACTGGTCCAAAATCGAGTTAAATGAACTTCTAAATGAAAAATAAATGCCACAAACTTGTGGGGGTAAGGAGCAAAACTTTAAATTCAGGTCTGACATGTTTTGCTACAGCACAAAACCAGTCAAGCAAGTTGAGATGAAATACTGGCCTTCAACGAATCAGCATTCACCCCCACTTAATCAAATTGCTACTAAAAAAAACAAGTTCAATTTCTTTCTCTTTCTCATTTCCTAAAAATAGTTCGTTTCACACTATTGTGAAAAACCACGTATTAATTTATTGTGACACACTTTTCGGTATTATAAATAACGGAAGTGGAGCTTGGATTTGCAGTTCAGATTTTTTTGTTTTGTTTGTTTGCCTGTCACGTTGATCTGTTTTCATTTTATACGGTCCTTTTATCATCACAAAGATATATTCATTATCACCTGTTGTTTTCCAAATATGTGAACTAGTTCATTCCGTATAATTTTATCGACAGATATCTTTTGGGTTTGTTAGTTTTGATAAGATTTGGTCTGAGTTTTCTTTATCTCAAGGTCTACTAATTTGCTAAAATAAAATGTAACAATAATTTATTACCTGATGTGAGGAATTCCCACGCCACCTTGAAGTATTTTGTACAATTTGCTCTCATATAACAACTGAGGATGCCTCGCTTTGGTCGATTCCAATTTCACAGCAACTTCCTAAGAAATACAAAATTAAAATTAATAAATAAAATTGTAAAACAAAACCTGAAAACATTGTCCGAAACAAGGCCTCAATGTTTACTGATGTAACAGAAGTCTTATTATTTACCCTCATTATCTTTAATGAGAATATATTTTGTTACAAGTTTCAACTTTTCCTCTGTATATTACACACAATTTTAACTGTAATTGAATTCACTAGGAAATCCTGATGGTTCAACTTTTTTTTACGATTAATTTTAAAAAATTGTTTTGGTTGGGGTCAAACCGTTTTACCGTTTGTATATCTAAAAGACGATTAAAAAGTAGCGTTTAAAGAGGAAATTCAACATAAAAGAGGAAATGGAAACAACAATATTCATAAAGAAGTAAATACTTTAATATGTTGAATCTGTTAGAGTTGCGTACCTCGCCATTTGTAACGTTGATTCCCAAGTAAATGTCGCCAAAGGAACCGCTTCCTATTTTTCTAACTAAACGATATTTCCCACCAACTATAAACTCCGATCGCGATGATCCACTAGCGGATGCCATCGAAGCGACACACTTTTGTACCTTCACTCCTCAAATCTAAGCTGATGGATGGGAATTAATTGCAAAAGGACGAACACATAAAACAGAATTTAGGCCTTCCGTTCCCCACGTAGAGCCGACATATTCCTGCCAGTGACGTAAGCAAGAACAAAGCTCTCGCAATGATTCACGGGAATTCGCTCCTTCTCACGAGACTGAGGCTTTTTTTTTAAAGTAATTTAATTTATTTACATATACGTATACAGGTTACGGTACGTGAGATTGTAAGATGATAGGAAACACTGTACATTATAGTACAGTGATTACTATTAATCGATTTTTTGTAATGACCGATTCGATTGATTGTTTTGTTGTGGCACAAAACAAATAAAGCTAAAAACTGGTGCAAGAATGGTTGACCGATATGAGTAAGACGTGTTTATTTTTTTAACTTATAATTTATTTATTTATTTATTTATTAATAATAAATTGATTTAAATCTATTTCAGCGTATTTATTATCTTGGAACAACGGATCGTAGGCGGTAACTGGAAAACATGAGTAATCCGTAATTCCCAGTAAAAGGCTGCAGGTTTAAAAATGGAAACGTCAATGTCAAAAAACTCGGCATTAAATGATAACAATAGTTTGTCAGACGATGAGACATTAAACATAAGATTTAAATCTCTGGATGAAGTAATCAGACAGTTCTAGCCAAATGTATCTCATTTAATTAGTTGCTTTCCTTTTGAGCAGGCACAGAAACAACTTGACAATTTAAATTTGTCAGTTAAAAAAAAGAATTCTCATTTACGTTTTTTGAAAAGTAAATTGCAAATTAATTATGATTTGCTGAGCAGTTTGAATCGATCCCTTCAAGTTAAAGACGAGTAATGTAGTAAATATATATTTTTTCCTGTTAATTACGTTTATATTTTGTGATTATTCTAGAGAAATTGACAGTCTGAAAAAAAATATGAGTGACGTTAAAGAAACTATTGAAAAATTAGTTCTCAAAACAAAGCTTGCTGAAGAAAATATGCGGAAAAACGTATTAAATCTTCTAAATGGTATTATGTAAGAAGGGTTAATTGAACTTTATTTTGAAAGAAAATTATTTATAGATAAATCTCGTCAAAATATGATTTCTGATGAAACTGACATTAGCGACCATCATAAGGTTCTAACCCTAGTATTTTCTTATTTGGATCCATTTTCTTTGATTTCTGCATCCAAAGTATGCCGCTTATGGCGAGAGTGCAGTTTCAATCCGAAATTGTGGCGCAATTTGATTTTATGTAGACACAGTGTATCAAATGATTTTTTAGTAGAATTTGCTCAATTTTCTTCCCAAACCAATAAGATTATTTTGAAAAATTTGAGACAGACACCTAGCAAATCCAAGGAATTTCTTGAGTAATTTTACATTTCTATTAGTGTATTTTAAAAAACTCTAAATTCATATTTATTCCTGCTCAATTTGGTTAAGGTACAATGCTGAAGGGGGATTAGAGCTGGTTTTGAAATCATCAGCAAACTCTTTGAGGACATTTGGTGTGATAGACTGCAATGATTTATTTTCTAATAGGTAATTAAAAATTTTAAATAAAAATCGTAAAAATCTCTTCAAATTATGTGTCTTTTAGAGTTGCTTGGTTAGTGAGCAATCACTGTCGACATGTGGTTAATTTTATTTACATTAGTAACAAGGATTGCATCACTTCTGAAATGATTTGGTCATTAGGAGCCGGATGTCGAAAAATACAAACACTTATTATTCCTCCAATAATTCCAATGTAACACTCGCACATTTAAAGCTTGTAAATATAATACATAATATATAAATAACGAAAACACAATTTTTAGAAATAGAAATTATCAGTTAACCAACAGATGTTTAAAGTGTGTAGGTGCAGTATTCCCTTACTTAAAAGTCCTCTGTATTGGAGGCTATGAAATTGATGAGAGAGGCTTGAATTGCATAGGTATAAATAAATTGATTTTTACTTCCAAGAATTTTTTAAAATTATTTCATGCTAAGTTTAGCACGCCATTGTATTCAACTACAAACACTTGAGCTAGATCACATGGGAGAACTTCGAGAAAAAATTGCCATTGAAATGAGCGAATGTGGGTTGAAACAGTTATATTATTTATATATAACATTTACTCCTATAACTCCAAAAGCAATAAGGCAATTTTGCAGTAAGGAATTGAATTTTTTTTAATTGGATGACAAAACATTTTTTCTTGTGTTTTCAGTAAATTGTCCTAAACTAAAAGAAATGATTGTACACATTAATTTTTCTGTGTTTTTTAAAACACACAGTGAAGAAAATTTGAGAAAATATCATAATACAATAAAGCATATTGAGGTAACTTTGATTGTTTATAAATTTCTACTGCTGCAGTATGATTTTCGTGAATATTTTACAGGCATTGAGTATAAAATCACCAATGGATAGAATTTTGTGCCTTAAAACAGATAATGTAAAAATAAAATAAAATAAATGCTTGATTTCGATAATAGATGGCGAAAATTTATTTGTTTAGCGCGATAAAACCTCGGACAAAACCGTTGATGCTAGGCGTCAGAATTAATTCCCAGCATCCTTTGCAGCATCCGGCAAATTTGAAAATGGCTCCGACCAGAGAATCGCTTCGGCTTAAATTAGGAAGAAAGTTTAATTACCTTCGTGATCTAAATTTCACAAAGAAGAAAAGGCAACCAAATGCTATTTTTAAAAATCGTAAAACGAAAACGGTAAGATCGCAATCATTGTATGTTACTTTTATTATTGTATATTTAGAATAACGATTTTTAACGGTATTTGAGAAAACCAAGATCCTTATCTAGAATAGGAGACTCTTGATAGGATTAGGCGTAAATAGAAATAAATATAATTTTCAAAATAATCTTTTTACTACTTGAGATAAATGTGTGCTTATACCACTTTCTGTTCCATGTCTGTGGATATTTAACGGTTGACAACTTTCACGTTATCAAATTTAAGAGCCGTTATGTGATATTTTTTAATAAAGAGTGAAAAAAGAGGAGAAAAAAAACAACAACCAAAGAATTATATTAAAACCTACGAAATATAAAATTAACAGCTGCAGTTTAAATGACCAAGGCCATCTGCATCAGGTTTAATAAAGTTGCTGAATTCAGTGGACTCTTGGTGGTAAAGGTTATAACATACAGTTTTTTTTTTTTGTTTTTTTTTTTCATAGTTAATTATAATTTTGGTTTAACAAGTTTATTATTTTACAATACTTACAAATTTTTATTTTAAAATAACCCATAGTCCAAATTCAACATTTTATTTCCAAAGAAGTATTATTCAGTTACATCATTTTTGAAAATTATAAATTTTTTTAATTCCAAATAAATAAATAAATCAAACCAAAGAAAAATTGAAGTAAAATCAGCCACCATATCAGTTTCTCCCCGCAAAGAGTGGCAACGTTCCAAAAATTGGATCAATATGTGAAAGTAGCGTGTTGTTGAACATCAGTAACAGTGCAGTGGTGGCCATAGCAACGACTCTCTTGTCTTATCCATCTTGCAGCCCCCACATGGAGGCTGTCCTCCAATGCCACTTCACTCGTAAGAGATGCTATCTTTTCATTTCCTCCTTCTTTATTATTTTTTCTTAACTCATGTCCGAAGTCATTATCATAACTCTTATCTCGTAACTGCCTTTTTATTCCAATACAGTTTGAAGCAAAATTATGCCCCATCAAAGAATCAATGAGTGCGGAAGAATGTGTACGAGTCGAACCACCGGGAGACTTAAAAAAGGTAAAGAAAAATTGATAAAACAAATTCTAATTCCATCTAAATCTAAATTTTTAATATCAAATTCGTCAGAATATTATTGAGGAAATAAGGATGTGTCTGTGAGGGTCAATGTATACATGTATTTAATCAGCAATAATTTGATAACGGTTCCGAGTAGGGTAGAAATGACCTTGCAAACATGTTAACCCGATGAGTACTATCAAATAAGGTCAGCACTTAACCGAGAAAACAGTTTTGTATTCTCTCACACTAGTCGACAATCAATAAGAGCCATTCTTGTGAGTAAGAAAGGCTAGAAATGAAAAATTATTTCAAGCTAGAGTGATCACGGAAATAAGAAAATAATGATTTCGGAAGAAATTTATTATTACGTACTGTAAGTTCATGTTAGACAGAGATGACTCATTTGAGCGAGAGGATATTAGCAGCAGTTCTTGATCTTGGTTACACGAAGCGTTGCTTTGGACAGCGTTGGTTGTGTTTTATGGTTTGTGCTTAATTCGAGATTTCTATCAGTGTTCTCGGTCAATAGATCAGGCCAACCGAATGAAATTTTTCATTTTTTTTATTGGTCAGTGTCTTTTTGTAGTATTGACCTGATTGAATTTGAAGTATAGAAGTTTTTGAACTCGACGAGACAGAGAACAGTTGACATGGTTCGAGATAAGTGTCAATTGGAGATTACCGGATGGAGAATCATCCCATCTTTGGTAAGGTTTATGAACATTATCTTCTTTTTTTTTTTTTTCCTTTTAGCTTTTTTAATTTTATTATAAATTTTTAATGCTGTGGAACCGTTGCAGCTGTCGGTGAATTGCAAAATTGGTGTTTGCTAATAAGTACTTTGGATTTTTCTGGAGGTGGTAAAATGATCCTTGTTGTTGGTTGTTGAGATGTTAGTTTTTTTTTTGGAGTAAACTTTGAAAAAAAAAGGTTTCAGTTGACCCCAGCTGCAAAAGGGTGTCCTAGGTTTTTATGACATAAAGGAACAAAGTGTAGATAAGTTATAAGTTCAAGGGGAATAAACTTTAAAGAATTTTCAATCCTAAACGAAATACAAAGGGTCACAATAGAGAAAGGTTGAACTATTTTTAAGTGAGAAATTGCAATTTGTGTTGTGAGAATTATTTCCTAATTTGAAAGTGAGAAACGACAAACAGTTTGTGACGATTGATTTTTAATTACATTTATTACGTACTTACTTAAATCACCTTGCTTTGACGTGTCGACAAGGAAATTGGAATGCTCAGTTAGGGTTGTGACTCATTATTCAGCCGGATATCAACCGCTAAGGGACGATGGGATGCTTAATGATCAGAAAAACCCATATCATTCCTCACTCTTTATCTCTTTATCATCAAAACGCAAATCTTAAGTTTGTTTATAAAAAGTCAATGTAAACAAACAAACCGGGCTCCCCTTTAAACTCTATATATAATTTTTTATTAATAATCTGACCAATTTAAAAATATAAAAATAAATTGGTTTCTATTTTGAATATCCGATGACAACATAGCCCATTAATACAATTATCCAAATACACAAAAGTTCAACGTACTCTCAACTTAGCACCCTCTTCTGAGCATCAAAGCAGTTGGTCGAGGAGGAGGATCGAGTCGGTTAAACATTACCCATAATTCCATTGCTTGGCTCCTTGCCTGAGTCGAGCGAGTGTTTACCGACTGGGTTAGCTGTAGGCTAGCAAGTGCAGTGTGATCTTCCTGATTGGGAAGGGAAAGCGAGCACGTGCATTTCGAAGCAAAGGGTAGAGCGAGCCAGACGAAGAAAGTTGTATTGACTGATCTGGAAAAGGGACCAGTGAAGGAGAGTGGATTTGAAAAGGATTTCCTGTCGAACTCGTTGCCAAGTGATTTTGTTTGTGCCCGGATTGACGAGTGAGCATAAAAATATCAAAGGAAGAATCCCTGCTCGAGGGGGTCTCGGTTTGAGGTCTGTTGGAAAAGGGATCAAGGGCAACTCGAGTTTTAAAACGGAAAATTGGGATTTTGTAATGTTGAGTCGAGGAAAAAGTTTGTTTTAGAGTTTATACCAGACGGTGTACTAAAAGTAAGATGAATTCGTGTTTTGGTCCGCTTTATTCGCTGGGACGAGCTTGCAGTCCTCCTTTGCAACCTGCCGTGCCCAAGTTGGAAGTGATCGAGGATTTAGATTTGTATTTTATTCGCCAAATTGCACACAGTTTGAAGGTGAGTTGAGAAGTTTTGTTTATTTTTGTTTTTTCGTTCTGATTGTTCCGTTGTACCGTTTTAACGAAAGAATGTCAGTGGGGAATAAATATAACACTATGTTGAAAGGTTGGTTAGGATAGGGTTAAGTGATTTATGCAAGTAGGTGGTAGCGAGAACAATTTGGCTTCTTGCCTTTGGCTCGGTGAAGCAATTTGCAAGAAACAACTTTGGTAATTATGATGAATAATTTACGAGTGAATTCTACATCTGGTGCTAATTTAAAGTCATTTTCTGATCCGATTGAACCTACACCCCGAAATTAAATCTGATTAAAAGTTCCGTGCACGAGGATATGAAGATTAAAAGGCCTTATGAAATAGGTCTTGGTAATTTTTAATGATTTCACGACTGTCAGATTTATAATTCTTATAGCAACCTTGAACCTGACGAGTCCGTTTGGTCATAACGCAAATCTTTATGCCCAGGGGAAAATGACGTTTACTTAATGTTATTAATTTATGAACTCAGTACGTAATTTGGAATTAATATAATGAGTTTGGACGGAAAAAAACGCATTAGACTTATTTGTATGTATGGTTTGATCTCCCCCTGTAGCGTGACTCATGTCAAAGCGGGTTTTGTTTCGGTCCAAATTGGGACCAGATTGGGAACGGGAAATGAAAAAATAATCGATAAGATAAAAATATAACCGACTGTATGTTTTGAGCAAAATTTCTATCGGTTTTTCGATTAGATATTGAACGGTATGTGTGTGAAACAGGACTTGCGATGCTTATCTCGACCTAAAAATATTCATCTTTGAATTATTAGGTCAAAGATATTGGATTGGTTCTTGACATTTAAATTGTTTATACGATTGATAAGGATTGAATCTTATATTATTGTTGGTATTCATTTACTTTGGATAAAAATGAGGCTTTGTCAAGTGTTGAGTTATGAAATTTAATGAGTAATTTTCGGGTTAATGCATTTTGCAAGTAATAATTGGAGCATAAAGGAAATGAAGGTCAAGAATGAAAAGTATTGAATACATTAAGTTAAATGGAAATTATTTTATTTCGTGATGTGTGTAAAATTATATTTGATATTTGAATTCAGTTTTGGATTGCATAATTCATACCGTCTGGATTTTGACCCATTTCTCTGTTTGGTTTACTGTTAGCTCGTCTTTAAATTTTGACTTTCATTACTTTCGAAAAAAATATTTTTAATTTTTTCTTTAAATTCTGCGAGTTATTAAGTCATTTACACAATATATCCTTCAGGTGGAACTATTTTTTTTCTTCTTTCTTGTACATCGGAGAATGTTCTTGACTCGGAAAAAGAAAGAAAGAAAATTTTTTAAAATGTTTTAGTTCAAGGTTATCTTTCACCAAATAAATCATTTTACAGGCTGAAATTGTGCAGGTGTATTTTCTTTTTCAAATCTAATTCATAATAAATAATTATTTTATAGAGAAAAAAAAATTTACGGTAATTCAAACACACTTTTAACGACGGCAATTATAAGATTATCCTGATGGATGATTATACAAGTGAACAAAAGTCCAGGTTTGCTATACTTCTTGCCACGTGCCACAAAGAAGGGGATGAATGATCTCTAAAGTATAATGAGTCATATGCAGGTCCCCCGAAGTCCCCCAACCAGCTGCTTTGAGGGATACAGCTGTTAAATCTAGGTTCTATCACCTGGAACTTTGATCAAAGGGCTGCAACCTTCTTATGTAAACTTTTTTACCAAAAAAATGAGGCTTATTTTAATTATTCTTGGTGTGTATCCAAGTTTAATTATTTAATAAAAATACAGACGCTATAATTGAACCTGAATGATATTTTTAGTTTGAAGGGACCAGAAAAAATGCAGGAAGTGGCAGAGTCGATGAAAATTTTTCTTGGGACAGTTTTTTTTCTTTGCTATTAAAGTGGTTCATGGGGTGTGTTGAGTTTAAAGAAGAACCGCAGCTGGGTGAAGCTTCTAAGGATCTGATGAATGGGTGCATTTCTAAAGATGGTTGAATCTTGCAAGCCACGTGCTCTTTTCATATCAAAGGGGGATTTAGTCCGGAAATGAGAAATTTCACCTTTTTTATACTTTTTTTTTGCTTTAAAGGAGTATGACCTGGAACACAAAATAGATTTGGAAATCAAGATGCGTGAAGGCACTACGAAGTTATTGGCTGCTTGTAAACATCCAACGCAAACTTTGGAAGCTGCTAAGTCTTTACTCACGTCCAATGAAAGAATGACTGCCTACATGGCTGAATTGCAACATAGGAAAGCCAAAGAAAGAAAACAAGTCAAAGAGTATGGCTTTTCCCATTATAATTTAAAAAAATAAATTATGATAAATTATTTTCATTTTTCTCTTTTATTTTTGCAGTATGAAAAAAATTGAACCGTGTAAGGCCAAAATTTGTGTGTCAGGTGAGACCTGAACTTCCTTAATTAAAAGTTTTTTTTTAAAAAAAATTTAAAGAAATTTAATTTTTTTTTAAAAATTAATTTTCCTGTTTTCAGATATTCGGATGCCATTAATTTGGAAAGATAGTGACCATTTTAAAAATAAGGGAGATTATAGAAGATTTGCCGTTTTTTGCTTGCTCAAAGTTGGAACTGAAATTTACGATACGTTAATGGTGAATAATGTTGATCGAAGCATGACGGACATCACGTTTGAAGACGTACTTGTGTTGTAAGCAAATTTAATGTTGATGTTGCTTTTAAATGATTAATGTTACTTTTTTATATTAGTGACAATGCAAAACCGGATTTTGAGTTTCGGTTAGAAATTTACAGCCACGTTTTACACGATGATCTAAGCATTGCGAGTACTCCACGCAAAATTAAGCGCAAGATAAACGATTCAATTAGTAGGACGGTTGGCAAAAAACTAGCTGCCAGTCTGGTAAATAGAAACAAGTTTTGAGTGAAAGCAACCGAATTTTGTTAATTCTTTTAATTTTAATTTTTTAGAAAGACGAACTGAATTCGGATGTGTAAGTTGTTTTAGTATAAAAAAATCAAAATACAAATTTTGAAGAATTTTTAATTTTAGTGGACCTAAGTTTGATTTAGTTGCGCACGCTGTTCTCAATTTAAAAGAAGTTTGTGACAGTATAAAAACACACGATTTAGTTATGGAAAATATAGGTATGATGAAATTTCTATTTACAACTGCAGAAAAATTATTTCCGATTTATTTCATTAGAAAACCGACATAGTCAATTGCCGTTATTCGGTCATTTTTGTTGCCGTTTAGCTGCATTACCCGAATGCTTAACTGAAGAACGAATAACTGGATACCTAGCTGTAGTTCAGGTATTAAATAAAAATGATTAAATTTTGAGAGAGAAAAAAAAGTTAAATATTTTTAGGAGGTTGGAGATTTAAGTTGCTTACGTAGATTGTGGTGCACACTACGTAACTTCGCATTATCAGTATGGACCAAGCCAAATGAAGTTAATGCTACCGAACCTCAAATGATTGTTCCTGTTAATAAGGTATTAAAAATTATTTTTCTCTCTTAAGTTTTTTTTTACTACATCTTTTGGTTACAGAACACCAAAATTACTACACAGTCTTCTAGTGAACATCCTCATAGCTTTCGTATACAAAATACTTCCAACGGATTCACACACAATGTTACTTTTGTGGTAGAAAATGAGAGCGAAATGACAAACTGGATTGTAGCCCTTACTCAACACTGCCAAGACCAACGTGAGAAAATTTTAACTGGTTTATTCTAAATTTAAGAATTTAAAGTAATAAATTCATTTTATAGTATTGTGGAAACAAGCAGTTGAGAAAGTAATGGAGATTCAATCTCCAACACCATGTCGCTTGCCATTTGCCGTTCGCCAACGCAAAGGATCATTGTATGACGAAACATCACTCAAAGGCAAGCATTTAAGTATATACATTAATACAAAATAATTGTCTTAATAATAAATCATTTGATTTTCAGATTCGCAAATATTTTCTGACGATTCTCTTAACATTTCTCCACAAATGAGACCAAGAAGTGCAAGTTCCAGCTCGAGTTCTGGTTCTGCTACGAGCAGTATTGGCGGAGGTCGATCATCTTTAACTTCATTTTTAAGACCCAGATTATCCAACCACCAATGATTTCATCGAATCATACATTTCCCCACTCATTTGTTGTGTACATTGTGAATCCATATCTAAACCGACGTTATGTTACTCGTGTCAAAGTGTAGATTCAGTTTAAAAGAGAATAAACCGTTAATTTTTTATTATTATAATTACCAATAGGATAGTTAAAATTGTAGTTTTTAATATAAGCTGTAACGAAACTTAATGCAAAAAATTGAATTTGCCTTCACTCAAATTACTATTGTAATTTTGAATTTATTTTGCTCAAATTACTGCCAGTTCAAATATAACTGGCGTTCCTTTGTGACACTTGTTTCTAAAGGAAATTATTCTTTTACGAATCTATTGAAAGGATTGATAGCGATTAATAGATAATGTACTCACTTCATACATTTCAAGTATTTTCAATTTGTATTGATATCTTGGTTTTTAAGACACAATAGTCTTGACGTTGGTTGTAAAATAATCAGTGCGTAATTAAATTATGAAAATAGTTATACTCGCAACATTAAAAAAAAAATTGTTTGTTGTTATAATTATTTAGTTAAAGAAAAATTATTCAAAAATTATACCTTTAATCAAAGTTTGACTGCACTCTCGACTGCACTTCACATCATTTTCTTTGCCTCTAGATGGCAGCAGCTTTTAACGCCATTGCATTAATCTCATCTCAAATAACCAATCACAGCCATTTTTAGAGTTAGCTGCTATTTCAAATTGGTTTCTGTAGCGGTCGTTTGAGGTCTTTTAAGTAAAATGAATTACAATGACAAAAACACTGTGAACGACGTTGCAGCAATACGAATTTTGAGTAATTATAAGGATCGATATTTGTCAAAATGCTCCAGTTGGTCGAGGAGCGCAAACGAAGAAGATAAAACAGAACTTCAACGAGTATCTGAACTCGTAAGTGAGCTACTGACGTTGTAAAAAAATGTTATTTACCTTTGCAGTTTAGTTTTTGCAGAAACTTGAGAAGGAAATTAATCAATCAATTGAAGATAGAACAAAAAGTAAAATAAGCCTAACTTCAACATTTAACATTTTCTGACATAAACATTTATGTTTTAGATATATTGGAAGCTAAAGAAGAATATTTAACTACTGTGCTTACAGACGTGGATGAATGTATATTGGAAACAGCCACAAAACGAAAAAAATGTCCTGTAGAATGTACAACTTATTTGAAAAGGAAACATGATAATCAACTAAAAGCTATAGTAAGCATTTTAAAAATACTTTAATCAATTAATATGATTTTATCTCAATTTTTCAGAAAAAACTGAAACACGAATTACCACCATCCGAAGTGGAATCATTTCAAAGCATTCCCGTGGATTCTATTGTACTTGAAAAGTTTGACCACGCTGCGGAAGAGCTTTTGTCAGTTAAAAAAGTAAGGAATTTTTTTTTTAATTCAAGCGAAAGATTAATTAGACAATTTTCCGCTGTCAGATGGCTTCAACATTACCCGATGATGCAGATGCAATTAATAGATTACCAGTATCCATTAAAATAAAGGATAACGTTGCTTGTAAATTTGATAACTGTTTTTTGCAGTATAATCCTTTTGAATCAAGAACCACTCATTCTAAACCAAACATGATTTTACAAAAAACCGTTGATTTTTCATTCTACCATCGTAATAATTAAAATCTGCTGTACTTTGTAAATCTTTATTTGTAAAATACCTAGCGATACTAAGCTTATCTTTAATGTTTATTTACGTGGTATTTCTACAGCTTCAGACTGGTGATTAAATTATATTCAATCTTAGATGAAGGCAGTTTTTCATGAGTTTGAAGTAGAAATTGTATTTAATGCTATTATTATGTCATGTGTGAATCAGTTCACTGTTTAGGTGAAAAGTCCTATCGCTATTTTCCACGGTGAATGGTTGCTTGTTTTTTTACATTCATACTAAATGAATAAAAGATCTCAATCTATTTTAAATGGAAGATTATTTAGAATAACTACGTTTGTATATACACTTACTAACTATTAAATGTATTTGTACTCTTTTATTATTGTTATTGTTATTACAATACACAAGTAGTTATTATTTATAACCATCGTTGATGTTACGTAAAAAAAATAAAGCCGACAACAAAATAGCACTTTTTAGTCAAATTATATTTTTTTTATTTAACTCATATTCATATCTCTCTCTAAAACTGGAGTGAATCATTCCAAATTCTTATTAAAAAGACTTTTAATAATTTTAATTTTTAATTTAAATGATGTGGAGTAAGGCACATAACATTAATTACAGTCAGCTGGGAATATATAGCTTACCATACTTTAGATCTGTTTTTCAATACCATAAAAGACTTCAAAAAATTTCTGTTTCGAGAGTCAATTTAAAAAAAAAATCATTAAAGTTAATGTGTAAGAGCACAGTTTACTCCCTCAGAAAAGATGGAATGCTCAGACCAGGTGTAATTGGGATTGGAGAACTCGTCTTCCTGAATAGCATACCATTTAAAATTGCATTACTCTGTATGGGCGTAAAAGCAAAAAAATTTTAAATTTTATTTTAAAAAATCAAAATTGGGAATGGATGCTTTTAATTTCAGACAATATTCGGTAGTAGCAATTCTTCACCTGAAATTGCTTCTTTTTTTGGGTTACTTGAATACCTCGAAGTCTCTTGAGGTATTATTAACAATACCAAAAGAGTGTGTGTCCATCATTACAGTTGTGATTAGTAATTAAGTTCCACTTATCAGCACAGATTTAACAGATGGCTGTATTTATTACTTACCCGCAACACTTCAACTTTTAGTCAACTTTACTTCGATATTTCTGAGGAGTAGAATCGGTACTTGATTTTATAATAATTATTTGTAAAATTAAAGGATGCAATAAGTAAGCACAATAGATTATTGAATGCGTAACACCTGTTAGATGTATTTGATAGAATTTAACGATAAGTATCTATTTCGATTTTGCTCGCGAATTAAGTTCTTGAAAAGGAACTTTCAACTGACTGATCAAATATTTTTCAGTTCCAGTTCCAGCATTCTCTTTTAGTATCAAAATCATGCCTAAAAATGATGAGTTCGGCTTAACTGCTCAGCACAACTCTCAGGAAAATGAATCCTTATTATCAAATACGGAAGAATTACTTAACCATGAAAATCGGATTGAAGAGAAACATCACGAGACAGAAAAAGAAAACTCAAATTCGAACTTCTCGTGTTTAGCCGCTATAATGGCAGTATTGTCAAGTTTGTGTTTTTCCATTTGCTCGTTTATAGTGAAATATTTAAAGAATGTGGATCCTTTCGAATTATCCACAGTTCGTTTCATTGGCATTCTATTACCAACCATCATCATTGTAATTTGGGTTAACGAAAACCCATTGGGTCCAAAAGGAAAACGCTTCGTTTTAATTCTTCGTGCAGTATTCGGCGCAATGAGTTTAATGACACAATTTTATGCATTTCGCCATATGCCGTTAGCTGATGCATCCGTCATAGTTTTCAGTGCTCCAGTGTTTGTTGCCATCTCAGCGCGAATATTTCTCAAAGAATATTTCGGAATTTTCAACGTCATTATGATCCTATTAACAATCTGTGGTGTAATACTAATTACCAAACCTCCGTTTCTTTTTGGAAGCGACGTGTACGAATTTGGATATTCTCATGAAATGATGCAAGGGGTTATTGCAGCCTTGATAGGTACACTATTTAATGCCAACGTCTACGTGTTGTTGAGGCATTTGAAAGACGTACATTATTCGGTCGTGATGTTAACGTTTGCTATTATTGCCATTATTATGTCAGCGGGAGCTACATTTGCCTTCGGAGAAGTGTCCGATTTGCTGTCAATCAACGACTGGTTTTTAATTGCTCTTATAGCAATTTTCAGTTTTGGTGGACAAATATTACTTACAAAAGCTTTGCAATTAGAGCAAGCGGGTCCCATTGCAATTTATCGTACTTCGGACATTGTGTTTGCCTTTATTTGGCAAAGTATTTTTTTCCACGAAGTCCCTAATTTATTCAGTATTGGTGGCGCTATCCTAGTTTCTACATCCGTGATTTTAACTGGATTGAGGAAATGGATAATTTCAGTGCCAAAGACATCGAAATTACACGAACGATTGAAATGTCTTCAGTTGTGTTAACCAGAATGTATTCAGAGATGTATATGAAATAAATATAACAATGTTTACAAGCAAGAAATATTTCGAATGACTCGAAATATCACAATTCTCTGTCGCAAGCAACAGAAATTAAATTAATCCTGGGGAAAAATGAGGGGTATACAATCTTTCAAACAGAATTTCTTATTTTGATTATATGAATTATTCTGTATTTGAAATATTTCATGCTTCTAGATGTAGAAGCATGAAATGCTTCTATACCGTGTTAGAAAGCAGGGCCGACGTCATTAACCCGTGTAGCACTCTTGCAATAGATAACTAATTTTAAAAGTGCACCACTACGATAAGATTTTGATATCTTTTCATTGAGATTTGTAGCAACTCCTTCCCCAGAAGACAACATTCTATATGATGTTTCTAAATTGTCTATCATTTCATCCCTCATGTCTTGCCTATCTTCTGCATAGATTCACAGACAATCTTCAATTCTGCTCTCCGCGCTTTATTCTCCTCGAGGCAACCCGCTGGCCCTGTCTGAGATTTATTTTAAAGAATTGAATAAAAATTACAAATCATTTGAGTTTCATTTGATTTTATATACTGTATACTAGAATGCGCGACGATAAACAGATGAATAATTTGGTTTTCTTGAAATTTCAATTGCTTATTTGCTAATATTGAATAACCATACATCCATACACATTATATACGATGTACTAAGGTGTAGAT
>JAQIXT010000916.1:0-21876 GCA_034700445.1 Stenotaenia linearis | reverse complement strand
GATGTTGCCAGCAACGAAGTAAAATTTTGATTGAAATTTTTGTTGCATAAAATTTAAAATGTTTTAAATTTATAGGACAAATCTTATCGACGTGGCTATCGAACGAGCGATGTCGAAAATACAAACCGTTATCGATTTAGGACGAATTATAAGGAATCGAAAGTCGTTACCAGTCAAAGTAAATTTAAATTTTTCAATTTTTTCGATGTTTTTTAACGGAATTTGATTTTTTTTTGTTTCAGTATCCACTTCAAGAACTAATCATCATCCACAAGGACGAAAACATTCTTTTAGAAATCAGAACACTAAAGACATACATCTTGGAAGAACTAAACGTGAAATTAATCACAACCACGACAGACAAAAACAAATATCGCGTCCAAACGAGGGCCGAACCGGAGGACGAAACTTTAGGCTTACGATTACGCGGCGATTTCAAGAAAGTCACGCAAGCTATTAAAGTAAAACGACTCGGAACACTCGAAATAACCTTTTATTGATTTGTTTTTGATTTTAGGAATTAAACGAGAGTAAAATTCAACACTATATTTCAAAAGGAAGTATTAACGTCTTAGGTCACAAGTTAGGTCCGGAAGATTTACGAATTACGTACACGTTAAAGTCATCGCAGTTATCGGAAAAATTCGAAGCACACGCGGAAAACGATGTAAATTAATGAAAAATTGAGAAAATGTTTTGTAAAGTTCTTTTTTGGTTTAGGTTATGGTTATTTTGGACGTATCGCCCGATCAATCGCTTCTGGATGAGTTCACATCTATATTTACGAAATCCTCAACTAGACGCAAGATCGCTAAAGATAATCTTCGTCTTTGGGACGGGTTCGCTTCCCAAGTTCAATCCACCGATTTAACAAAATTTCGAACTGCAAAACGAGCGGCAACGTTCATTGAAAATAAGAAGTCATTCTACGGAGAAATTAATGTCTCGATAGCATTTAAGATCAACGTGTGCGATATCCTCAGCAACTTTCTCGACGAAGACGAGGAGTTTGTGGATTATAATAGTTTGCCAGGTTGTAAGAAACTCAACGGAAATGCTGATTACGTCTTTGTGAAGAATCGTGAGCCACTTCTAATGTTTGAATTCAAATCCGCTGACTTCAGGAGTCGAAACGTCATCGATGATTACCTATCGGAAGAGAGTGACGTTCGGAATGTACTGGAACAGTGCTACGGTTATATGGTTGAAGATGAACTTGAATTGGGCATATTGTCCACCTATGATTTCTCTTGGTTTTTGCGGCGAAAGGGCGAAATTCTTTATATTTCCAAACGTATTCCATGGTATTCGAGTTCGCCTACCGTAATTCAGTCAGTAACTCACATGGTCAGTTTGGCGAAAGATTTGTACGAAGAAAAAATGGAGACTCGAGAGGATAATTTAAACCGAGATGAAGAAGAAATGAAGAATCGAAAGGATAATTTAAACCGAGATAAAGTAAAACTGACTTATTTATTATTAATTATTAAAATAACTAATTGACCATTTCAGCAGAAACGTCGTGAGCTGCGATAAGGAACTGGATGATATTTTTTTGTATTATTGATTTGAAAAATTTTTCAATTTTTTATTGTCTGTTGAGTGACGCGATTTGATTTCAGATTTTATCGTGTTACTCGTATTTGTTTTCAGTTTTGTCTGGCAAACCAGTGGCTGTCGGCAGGAATGATTTTTAATTTAATTGTATTTTGCTGGAATTGCAATGAATTTTGAAAGTTTTGTTTCTATTTTGTTAAAGCTGATTGAAATTATGAAAGTTTTGTTTCTATTTTGTTAAAACTGATTGAAATTATGAAAGTTTTGTATCTATTTTGTTAAAACTGATTGAAATTAGTTATCTCGTTTGAATTTTTGAAAAAGTTTGTTAAACACGAATAAAATTTCATTAATTTGTGTTAGTAATCCTCTTTTACTTTTTCCCAATTCATTTAGAGTTTGAATTCCACAATTTTATTACAAAATAAGAAATATCGACTTTAAAACTTCCAATCTTCACCGATAGCTCACGCCACCGTCACGACGCTCTTATGACCCGACTTCACCCTGACTTCACACCATTTGTTTTGATTTTGTTGTAGATCGCAAAATGCCGCTTGAAAACTTAGAAGACGAAGGTTTAGCTAAAAATCCCAACTTGGAATTCGCGCAATGGAAGTTCCTGCTCACTCTCGACACTCACAAAAACGATTTAACGTTGAAAAACAAATTGCTCGACGTGATCAAACGCGACAGTAAGTGTTAGGCCTAACGTAACGGCAAAATGCCAGTCATGGTGTTTGTGTTTGAAAATGATTTAAAAAAATTTTTTGTGCTTAGGTATGGCCCCGTTTTACGAAGATATCTGTAAGACGTTGAATTGGAAGGTCGATCAAGGGTTTTTGAAGAAGTTGAAGGAGAAAAATACGGCTGAGTTGAAGAAGTTGGATGATACGATCGAGGATGCAGAAAAGAATTTGGGGGAGATGGAAGTTCGAGAAGCGAATTTGGCGAAAGCCGAGTTTTTGTCGAAGATTGGAGATAAGGTTGATTATTGGAGGGTTTTGTGATTTTTATGGTGATTTTGGAGGATTTGGTGGTGGTGTGTGTTGATTTTTGTGGTAGTTTTGGCGATTTTGGTTGAAATTTCACTTTTTTCCGTCAATTTTAAGCGAAACGTTTTAGTTTTTGGCTAAGTTGTGGGTGGGAAATTGAATTTTGACGCAAATTTTACTAATAAAATTGAAAATAAACCTTCAAAAACTATTTTTCTTAAATTTCAGGAAGCAAGTTTATCAGCTCTCCGAAAAACGTACGACAAAACATTCGCACTCGGTCATCGCTTGGACATCGTATTCCACATGATTCGCATCGGCTTATTCTACATGGATCACGATTTAATCACCAAAAACATCGAAAAAGCCAAAAGGTTAATCGATTTTCTAAATTTTTTCATCAAATTTCCTTTTAATTTGATTTGATTTTTTAGTTTGATCGAAGAAGGCGGCGATTGGGATCGACGAAATAGGCTTAAAGTTTATCAAGGAGTTTATTGTTTGGCCGTTCGCGACTTCAAAGGATCCGCCAATTTTTTTCTCGATACCGTTTCGACGTTTACCTCATACGAGTTGATGGATTATAAGACTTTCGTGACGTATACGGTGTTTGTCAGTATGATCGCGTTGCCGAGAACTGATTTAAGAACAAAAGTAAGTTTTTGAAAGAAAATTTGAATTTTAAGTAAACTTTATGCGAAATTTTTAGCAAATTTTATACAATTTGGCTTAAAATGTCAAATTTTATACAAATTTTGCATGAAAAATTCATTTATTTCACTAGTTTTGCATGAAAAATGCAATTTTTGTGCAAATTTCGAAAAATTGATGACTGTTACCCCATTTTTCAGGTAATCAAAGGCTCAGAAATTCTGGAGGTCCTCCACAACACTCAAGATGTCCGCGAATATTTATTCTCTCTTTACAACTGCCAATACGCACAATTCTTCAAAAAACTCGGTAAAACTCACTCAAAACCTCCAAAAATCAACAAATTAATCAAAAAAACTTCTTAACCCTAAATTTCAGCACACGTGGAACAAATCATGCGTCAAGATCGACTTTTTGCACCTCATTATCGCTACTACGTTCGCGAAATGCGAATTCTCGCTTACACGCAGTTACTCGAATCGTATCGAAGTTTGACGTTACAATACATGGCCGATACGTTCGGGGTCACGATCGGATTTATTGATAAGTAGGTTTTCGATGTCTTTATTTTGGATTTTTCCAATTTTGTTGTAATTAGTCAATTTTTTTGTTGAATTATTAAGATTTTTTACGATTTTTGTTCGATTTTTGTTGAATTTTACTGATTTTTTCGATTTATTTTTCAGGGAATTGGCGCGATACATCGCAGCTGGACGACTCCATTGCAAAATCGATAAAGTTGGTGGAATCGTTGAAACTAATCGTCCCGATAGCAAGAATTACCAGTACCAAGCTACTATTAAACAAGGAGATATTCTCTTGAATAGAATTCAAAAATTGAGTCGTGTGATTAATATTTAGGAAATAAAATCGAATTCTTTTTTTATTTGCAATTTTCGTTTCATTTTTTCAATTTATTTACAATTTACACAAAAAACAGCGAAATTTACCGGCAATTTCTACATTATATAGTACAAATTATAAATAGAAACGATTAGATTTACTATATATAATCAATTTGGATCAGAAACCTATGTAGCATCGGTGGTTCAGTGGTAGAATGCTCGCCTGCCACGCGGGCGGCCCGGGTTCGATTCCCGGCCGATGCACACTTTTTACATATTTTTTTTTCACATTTTATTTCGCTCATTTTTACTCTTTATTCGTAAAGAAGACGTTTTCGAATCTTTTTCTCAAGACGTTTAATTTTTAAATCAATCATTAGAACCTAAATCAACTCCCATCGCCGATTTTACTTAATAAAACTGCGAAAATCACAGTTTTCTTTATTTTTTCAAATTAATTTAAAATTCCTTTACAAATACGACCACAACAAATAGAAATATTAAAAATATAACCGTCAATTTCACGTTATGTAAACGTGGCATCGGTGGTTCAGTGGTAGAATGCTCGCCTCCCACGCGAGCGGCCCGGGTTCGATTCCCGGCCGATGCACTTTTTTTATTTATTTTTTTAAACCTTTTTCCCACTTATTTCATCTAATTTCCATTTTCCACCACTAAAAACAAATTTCCACATCACTTTCTTTATTTTTCTTCAATATTTAATCAACGCTCACAACGCCACCTCTCCCAAACTCCCACAAACCACCATCCAAAATGGCCGGCGGTAAGAAGGCATTGACCAAAGAAGAGGAGCTTCTACTGCAAGATTTTAGCCGAAACGTCTCGACAAAATCGTCGGCTTTATTCTACGGCAATGCGTTCATCGTCTCCGCGGTCCCGATATGTAAGAAAAACAAAATCGCACCTACTGCGACTGCGCAAACACCGAAAAACTTCACCGACCACTTGCCACGTGTACTAAATCGTGTTTATTTCATATTTTAGGGCTATTTTGGCGAATCCATCAAATGGATCTGTATCAATCGGCCATTTTATTTGTCGTTATTACAATCGTTAGTACGTGGTTGATGGCTTTCGCCTATAAAAACGTGAAATTCGTGCTCAAACACAAGTAAGTTTACATTTTGTATTTAAATGCCGGTTTATCGATTAGTTGTGTCTAGGATCGCTCAGAAGCGAGAGGAAGCCGTGTCGAGAGACGTCATGAAGAAGTTAGTCGATGATAAGAAGATGGCGAAGAAGGAGAAAGATGAGAGGTTTTTTCTTTGTTTTTTGTTGAAATAAAGTTGGTTTGGAGGTTTGAGTTGATTTTTTTGTTTTTTTTTCCAGAGTTTTGTGGCAGAAGAACGAAGTTGCTGATTATGAAGCGACTACTTTCTCCATTTTTTATAACAACGCGTTGTTTTTGATGATCGTGATCTTCGCGTCGTTTTATTTGTTGCGAACTGTGGCGCCTACTGTGTATCCTTTAGTTGGAAATTGATTTGTTTGAGGAGTTAGTTTGTTTTGTGGTTTGGGATGTTTGAATGTTGAAATATGTGGAATTGAAGTGAATTTTTTTGGGATTTGGTTGAGAGTTTTACTGATTTTTATGGATTTTTCGAGTTTTGAGTGAAAAATTTGACGATTTTTCGAGAATTAGTTGAGATTTACACTGATTTTAATAGATTTTTCGAGATTCAGTTGTATTTTGATATATTTCTCAGTATTTAATTCACATTTTAAAATTTTCTTACAAATTCCTTAACCGCTAAATACAGAAACTACATCTTATCCATTTCAATCGCCAGTGGATTCATCGCGTTACTATCGACCGGAACTCGTTAAAAAAAATAGTATTTTTCGATTTTTTTTAATGAAATAAAACAAATTGCTACAAACCAACTTTTTTATTCAACTTCCCTTCACATTTTACACATTTTCACATCATTTTTTACGAAAATTCAACAATTGTTACGACATTTATACAATGGCGGACTCCGCGTTAACTCGCGTGTTCGGCGTCGATCGCAATTTAAGTACAAAATCCACAAAAAAAACTATTTTTACATTAATTTATATAAATTCGAGCAGATGTGAGCAGAAGTCCGGCAGCTGCGAGTTCGTGTTCATTTGCAAAACTCGAATCGGAATCGGATCAAGACGTGTCACGTCATTTTCGAACAGTTGTGTTTAGCGACGTCGATGAAGAAGTGACGTTTAATAATTCCGGAATTTGTGCCGAGGAGTCAAAAAAGGTTCTGTCATTTGAATAAGTAGATTTTTTAGTTATTTACTGATTTTTAAGTTTCGTAACAGTCTCTTTTTGAGAAAACGTCGAGTAATAAGAGTTTTCGCTCGTGGATTCAGGCGATTCTAAGCTGTTTCGGCTTGGGTGAGTTTTATAACGTCATATTTTATGATAATTTGGTATAAAATTTTAAAAAATTTAAATTTTTAGGATATTCGAGTTTAAATCACAGTCCAAAAGTAGAAGTTCAATGATTCGGATAAAATTGGATTTTTTAATTTAATTTAATTAATCGGAAATTAATGGCGCTCCAACTGGTGTTGATTTCTGAAACCTTCAGTTCCGTTTTTTGTTACTAAACACCGCCACTGTATCGAATTCGAGATTTCCCCTTGACTCGTTGTTGTACGTCGATAAATAAACGAAATTAAAGTCGATTTTTATTTCAAAAACGCAAAAAACACAAAAAAACAACAAAAATCAACAAAAAATTCAAATTTTTTAAATAAAATTTCAATTTAGCACAAAAAAAACCACAATTTCCTAAAAAAAATAAAAAATAAAAAAAATAAAAAAACCCTCAATTCTTCTAAAATTTCCTCTTAAAAACCCCAAAACTAACAAAAACATTAACCAAATTAATTACAAATCAAACCCCGACTCTCTTGACATTCAATGACGTCACACGTCGCGAGTCACGTGACCTCCATTGAGTAACATGGCCACGGCGGTGATGGCGATAATATTCGGAAGTAATCCAACTCGTTTCCTCTTTGCCTCATGATTCCTATGGGATAAAAACTCGCATCATGTGGACACCAGCGAAAAACAAAAAATTCGGTGTCGGTAAGTCAGCGAAAACATTTTTCTTTTATTTTAGGAACGTGTGCAAAACGCGAAGAAAAACGAATTTCGGTTGGCGAAAAAGCTCCGATGGTCGTGTTATGTTTTTGTTGTTTCATAACACGCGATTTCAAGGCTGATTTCGTCGTTAACTCGGGAAAAAAGAGTTGGATTGTGTTTGATGACGTACGGAAATGTGTGGTTTGTTTGTTTTTTGTGTTTTTTGAGAGATTTTTGTTGATTTTTGTGGTTTTTTTCAGGTTTTTGTGGTTTTTTTTGGTTTGTTGGTGTGAAATTCGTCGAACTTTAAGTGGATTAGGTCATGAAAGGATGGAATTAGACCATTAAGTTGTTGGTTTTTGTGTTTTTCTGGGGTTTTTGAGGTGTTTTGTGAGGGGAATTGCGTTGTAGGTGGGGGAAAATGAGTTTTTTGGAGGGTTTTTGGGTGGAAAGTTTGGTTTTTTGGTGGGGAATTGGATTTTTTTGGTGTTTTGTGATGAAGAATTGAGTTTTTTTTAGTGTTTTTTAAAGGTTTTTGGAGAGAAAATTGAGTTTTTGTTGTTTTGGATTGAAAATTTGGTTTATTTTAATGTTTATCTGATGGAAATTTGGGTGTTTCGGTGTTTTTTTTTTATAGAGTTTTTAGGATAAAAATGATTTTTTAATTCATTTTTGATTTTTTGATGTTAAGGTGAAGGTGTGGGTAAATGTAAATGAATTTATGCTCAATAGGTGACTCATTTTATTGAATTTTGAAATTTGGTCCAAGGGGACGAAGGAAGAAATTTGTTTGGTTTTTGTGTGAATTTTGAGTGTTTTGTGGAAAAAATTGAATTTTTTAAGGTTTTTTCCACTAATTTAACTCATTTTTACACATTTTGAAATAAAACAAACAAATTTCACTCATTTCCAGCCTTTTAATCTCAAAATTAACAATTTCCACACTCAATTTCACAAGCTAAACACATTTTAATGTTTCTTACAAGTGGGAAGTTCAGATTAGTCAAATTAAAGAAATTACAGGCAATAAATAGGAGTTTAACTTTGAAAATAAACAATTCAGACACATTTTAGAGCAAAAAATTGACATTTAAGCTCAAAATAAACAAATTAGACACACTTGAACACATTTTAGAAGCAAAAAAGTGCAATTTAAGCACAAAGTAAACAAATAAAATGCAGTTTGACAAATTTTACAAGCAAAACAAATATATTTCATTCATTAAAAGGTTTTTGAACCAAAATTTAGTATTTAGAACCAAAAAATTCAATTTTCACACCTAAAACATAAAATATTCCAATTTTGGATGAAAATTTATTATTTTAAAACCAAAAATGTAAATTTTCAATCAAAATTTATCATTTTGATAACAAAAAATCCAAATTTAAACCTAATTTCACTTCCTAAACACCAAAAATCCAAATTTTTTAACCAAATTCACCATTTCCCCCCAATTTTCACTAAAATTCATCATTTTGGTACCAAAAATTCCAAATTCTATCATAATTTCAATGTCTGAACACCACAAATTCAAATTTCCAACCAAAATTGACCATTTTGAGACCAAAAATCCCAATTCCCAACCAAATTTCAACCTAAAACATAAAAAAAACCCAAATTCCAACTCCCAATTCCCAAAAACCCCATTTCCTTCCCTGAAACCAAACCCAATCTTTTATGAATTAAAAACATTCAAAGTATTTGTTTACTTCCAATTTATTGGCCTTTTAACCCTTATCAAGAGGTGACTTATTTGTTATTTGATAACATTTCAGGAACTCAGGTAACAATATCCCTTGACATATCATTGACCTCAAAAAACGAAAATTTCTCAAATTTTTATTAATTTTTGTTATAAAACCCCATGTTCTTGTTGATAAGAGATTTTGAGCACTTAATCTTGGTGGACCCAGTTCCTGTATCCTATTAAATTAATTATTAACAATCCATGTCTTCCTGACATCCTCAAAAAGTTACTTCCCCTCATAATTTGGGCGCCATTTTTGTTTACATGGGAAGGGGAAGAGTGGTTGTGTGTTGGTTTTGTTGTTGATTTGTTTGGGTGATGGGGATGTTTGGATTGTGGTGGAATTTTTGGAATTTTAGTGAAATTCAGTGGAATTTAGTGGAATTTATTGGAATTTAGTGAAATCTCATTGAAATCCTGTGAAATTTACTGAAAAGTACTGAAATATTACTGAAATATTTTGAAATTCATTGTAACCTAGTCAAATTCCAGTGAAATTCATTGATATCCATTGAAATTTCATTGAAATTCCATTGAAATTCCTTGAAATTCCATTGAAATTCCATTGAAATTCATTGAAATTCATTAAAATCAAGTGAAATCCTGTGAAATTTAAATGAAATTCATTGAAATTCATTGAAATTCATTAAAATCAAGTGAAATCCTGTGAAATTTAAATGAAATTCATTAAAATCAAGTGAAATCCTGTGAAATTTCATTGAAATTCCATTGATATTAAGTGAAATTCAATTGAAATCAAGTGAAATCCTGTGAAATTCATTGAAATCAAGTGAAATCCTGTGAAATTCCATTGAAATCAAGTGAAATTCATTGAAATCTAGTGTAATCTAGTGAAGTTTTAGTGAAATTCATTGAAACCTGATAAAATTGCAGTAAAATTTATTTAAATTTAATGAAATTTATGGAATAAATCAAAATCTACAATTTATCAAAATACAACTTTAATTCAATCCATTTCACCAAACCAAACTCACCACATAAATTAATTAAAAAAAAACCCAAATTCTCAAATTCCCAAACCTAATCTTTCATTTTCCAGTTATTTACAGTTACAACACATGCACAAGGTATGGATTACCTCTAGAAATTGGAGATACTGTTCAAATTTCAGAGGAATGCAATGGTATGTAATCAATTTCAAAATTTCCAAAATTTTTCACATTTTCCCACATTTTTCCACATTTTTCTCATTTTCCAGGTTGGTACAGAGGGAACTCAATGAGGAACAAATCTGTGAAGGTAACTGTCAGTGAAAACATGAAAATGTCAACTTCCTCGAGGTTTATTGAAAGGTCCTTGTGTTTTTTCTGCGTACCGGAAGTGGATTTTGTGTTTTTGTGTTGCGATGAAAGTGAATCAAAGTGGTCGAGTGAAGGATTTTAGTGGTTTTGGAGGCGAATTTTGGTTTTGTTTGTGGTTTTGAGGTTTGTTTTTGGTGGTGGGTGATGGGAATTCCCGGAATTTGTACCGGAAATGGTTTTCCGAGGATTTTGTGACGGTAAAGATGGAATTTTTGTGTGGGTTTTTATTTTTTGATGAAAATTTCGGGATATTTTGATGGGATTTAGGAAAATTCCGGGAATTTGTGGCGGAAACACATTTTCCGGGATGTTTATGTTCAGAAAACTGAAATTTTTGGTAAATTTGTTACCTTTTTTCGGAATTTTCCTAAAATCTCGAAAATTTCCGAAAATTACGAAGGAAATTCATTTCCGGAAATCAAATTCCACCTTTATTACCAACATAAACATTCCGATTTGTAAAATACTTCAAATTTCCGTACATTTTGACATTTTTGAACTTTTTTCTATGAAAATTCATTCGGAAATCCAAATAATCAACGCAAATCGCGCAAAACTGCAGGGAAAATCCCGGAAAATGACTAAACAGCCGCCGCAAGCAGAATCCTCATTAAACCCGCAGTAAATCTTCAATTCGAAGAACTAATTGCTCAACCAATCCTAACCCTAAACCGGAACACAACCGTTAAATTAAAACCCCAAATTCTCAACTACCGCCAGACCAAAACCCAACTCCAAAAACCAATTTAAAACCAACTTCACCAAACCAAAACCAAAACCAAAATCCACTTACGCAACCCTTAAAAAACACCAACAAACACAAATTCCAATTTTTAATTTAAAAAAAAAACAAAATTTCGATAAACTTTGACGTTAACGAGCGCACGATACCGCGTCGCCGCCATTGCTCATCTGTCTAATGTTTTGTTATTTGGACTCGCGTCCAAGGTTGAAATGCTATTAAAAATAATTGCATCGGTGCCTGGTGTTCGGTGTAAGTGTAGTAATTATCAATAACACTTTATCTTAATGGATTTATTTATTTCCGGTGTAAAAATAAAAATAAAAACAATTTTTTTTCATTTTTTCATTTTTTTTTCATTTTTTTTTTCAGGGAATTTTTCCCGCTTCCTACATCTATTTAAAGTCATACAAAGTGGACAATGAAGGGTGAGTCTTTGAGTTATTCAATTAAAGTTTAATTGGAATGAAATTGCAAGGGTTTATTACGTTATTACAGTCAGTATGAAACGGTGACGTCGCTCGATGACCCGATCGTGCGGGAAATCGCATCGGTGCTGAGAGAATGGCACAATATGTGGAAGAAGTTATATTGGGTGAATTTTGTTGATTAAATGTGGTGTGGTGATGGAATTTGGTCGTGGTTGCGCAATTTGTGATCGGTTTGATGGATTTGATTGAATTTCAGGAGGGTTCGATGAAATTGTGAGAAATTGACGTTAATTTTGATGGATTTTCTAAAATTCGACGAAATTCACCAAAATTTAATTAAAATTCGACGAAATACATCAAAATTTAAATAAATTTCAACGAAATTCATCAAAATTCAATTAAAACTCTACGAAATTCACAAAATTTCACAAAATTCCATCACATTTAATCAAATTCCATTAAAAAAACCTCCAAACTCAAATCCCACCAACTTTTCTTTACATTAGAAGCGGGACGAAAATTTATTCAACACTTTACGCAAAGTTATGCGAGAATTAGTCGATTGGCGAAGACAATTGATCTGCGGAACCCTAACATTGGACCAAATTCGTGAAATAAAAGTCAAAATTACTAGTAAAATCGACTGGGGAAACAGGTAACCCTTTAATTCCTATTTTAAAGTGAAATTATGTAAAAAAATAATTTTTTTTTGTTTAAAATTAGAAAACTCGGTCTTGATTTGGTGCCAAGACTTGATAGTGAGATGGTGGATGGTGACGCAATAAGTTTAGTCGAGTTATATCAAGTGGTATGATCGGAATTTTGAGTTGTTTACGAGTTTCTTTTGAGTAATTAAATGCGTTTTTTTGAATTGTAGCACGTTCGGAGCGCGGAAAATTCGATTGGAACTTCGGTAAAGATGAAATTTGTTAGAGAAAGTGAAAAAATGAGGAAAAAAATTGGAATTTTTGAAAATTTTGAAGAAAACACTCAGTTTTTTCACTTTTTAACCCCAAAATTCAATTTTTCTTCACTTTTTTCCAAAAATTTCAAATTTTCCCCAAAAAATTTACAAAAACTTAAAATTTCCCATTTTTATCCCTCAAAAATTTTAAAATTTTCCACATTTTCCTCGAAATTTAACAATTTTTCCATTTTTTTTTTCAAATTTCACTTCAAAACAAAAATTAAAAATAAAAAAAAAAATTAATTTTTTTCATTTTTCTAATTTTTAATTTCTTTCCAGTCTCGTGGAACCGTGAGACGAAAAGATTTGAAAAAGTCACTTACTCATCATTTGTATTTTTGTATGCGAGGATTCGAATACAATATCGGAGAAGATACTGAAGTTTATTTTTCATTATACGATGCGAAGGAGGGAATATTTATTAGGTTCGCTCATAATTAGGTTGAAGTTGTTAGGGTCAATAATGATGTTTTGAATTTATTAAACTCGGTGACCCGTAATTAAAAATTATAATGGAATTTAAATTCCGTTTTAATGAGGTTTAATTTTGTTTGTTTTTTCGTGTTTTTGTTTGTTTTTTTGGCTTTAAAGGGTTAATTGAGATGAAATTTGATTAGATTCAATTTTTTTGACTTTTTTTAAATTGGGGATTAATGAAAAAATTGAAATTTAATCGATTTTCAATCGATTTTGACGTTTGAATGAATGAAATAAGTTAAAAAATGGTAAATTAGATCGATTTTCGACTCTATTAGTCATTTATAAGGAAAATATCGATTGAAAAGGCGAGGTTTTATTGATTTTAAAGCTGATTAATGATTAATCGAACTGAAAAATCGATTAAATTTGGTATTTATCATTTAATTCATTCAATTAAGCGACTAAATCGATTAAATTTCAGTATTTTTCGTTATTATTTTACGATTTATCGTTTAAAAGATCAAAAAAATTCAAAAATCATTTAATAAACTCAGAATTAATCGATTTTAACCCACTAAATTCAACTTTTTCTTTATTTTCAGTGAACGATATTTAATTAGAATCCCAAAAGAAGGTTTTTCAAACTACGTAGAGAAATTACAACATTATTCAACCCTTTTCACGGTAAAAAAAAATCAAAATCCTCTCAAAATCCTCAACTAATCGATATTTCTCACTCAGGATCTCGGAAACGCCGATCTAAACCGAGATTTATTCATCGTCGCACACATCATGAGGATAGGAAGAATGATTTACTCGGAATCGTCGAAAAAATCGAGTTTACAGATGTTTAAACGTCCTCACGGATGCGCCGGTAACAAAAATTCGATTTTTCATTATTTTAATCGATTTTTTAATCGATTTTATTACAGTACTTAATTTATCGGAAGTTTTAATCGATAAGGAGTACAGCAGTGGAGAGGAAAAGGAATTTTCAACCAAAGTTTACGCGTAAATTCGATTTTTTGTGGTTTTTAATCGATTTTTAATCGATTTTTCGATTTTTAGGTGTAACGAGAGCGAATTTTATCAATTACATGAATATATTATTAAAAAACAGACGAATAAATGCAGTCCGTTGCCCGGGCAACCGAATTTTGGGATTGTGGTGTCGGTTAAAGTATTACACGGAGAAATGGCGCGAGTGAAGCAGGAGAATCCAATGTTGTTTAAGAATGTTACTATAACGCATAAGATGGGGTTTTCTGATGTTATTATGCCAGGTGAATTGTGGGAAATTGGTGGTTTGAGGTCTTATTTGTGATTTTATGGTGAATTTTTTGCTGTTTTGGATGGAAATGTGGTTGAAAGTGAAGAAAAAGTTGTGAAATTAACAAAATTACGTTGATTTTAGGCCGTTTTTGTAGTTTTACGTTGAATTTTGAATTCTTTGTGTGTGAAAATGGTCTAAAATGAGCAAAATTGTGATAAAAATGGTCTAAAATCACCATAAATCATGAAAATGGTACAGAATCAGTATAAATTTAAAAAAATCAAAACAATTAATTTTATTGTTTTAGGTGACGTGCGAAACGATTTGTACTTTTTATTGGACAAAGCCGAGTTTGAAAAAGGCGGAAAATCGACCGGAAAAAACATCGAAGTCACATTAAGCGTTTTAGACGCCGATGGCGTTTCCTTGGAAGTAAAAAAATTAAAAATTTATAAAAAGTGAGAAAATTAATTTTATTTCATAGAAATGCATCGGCATCGGTTCCGGCCACGATCACGTGACGGAATATCAATCTGTGATCCTTTACCACAATAATTCCCCGCGGTGGGGGGAAACAGTCAAATTAGCGGTACCGATAGAACGATTCCCTCGTGCTCACGTTCGAATGGAATTCAGACATTGCTCAAGTAATAAATAAATACGCGAAATTTGGCTTAAAAATGGAAATTTGATGATTTCAGTTGAAAATTTGCAAATTTCACTCATTTTTAAACAAATAATTAAAAATTTTCAGTGAAACTTTTGCAAATTTTCAATCAAATGTAAAAAATCGTTCAAATTTAGCATAATTTCATGCAAATTTTGCACAATTTCACGCAAATTTTCAACAAAATGTTGGAAATCTGTAAAATTTTGCATAATTTCATGCAAATTCTTAACAAAACATTAAAAATCATGCAAATTTTGCACAATTTCTTGCAAATTCTTAACAAAATCATTGATATTTGCAACTTTTTAAACCAAAAATTGAAAAATATCAAAAAATTAAACCAAATTCCAACAAAAACAGAGAAAATTAAACAAATTTTTCCATTTTTTCAGCGAGAGATAAAATAGAAAGAAAATGTTTCGGTTTTGCGTTCGCAAAATTAATGAACGACGACGGGACGACGATCAAAGATGGAGTCCACGAATTATTCGTCTACAAATGCGACGATAGGAGCAAATTAATTCATCCGCAAGTTTATCTAAATTTACCGTGGAGTTCCGAAGACCACGGAGACGTCGGGAGTAATTCGCATCATTTTCAAAGGAGTTCGAAAGAAACGGTGTTTCTCGAGACGTTGTTGTGTTCGACGAAGTTGACGCAAAATGGTGGGTCGATGAAAAAATTAAAAAAATTAAAAAAAACAATTTTTTGATTTTTTTTTTGTTTTAGTTGATCTGTTGTCGTTGTTGAAGTGGAAAGCACATCCGGATAAAATTCAGGAGACTTTAGCCAAAGTGATGAAGTTAAATGGAGAAGAAATTGTTAAAGTATATCGAAGATTTGTTTTTTTTGAGTGAATGGAGTTGAAATGTGGAAAATGAGTGGAGTTTTGAGTGTTTTTGGTTGGAATTTGTGGTTTTCTTGTGGTTTTGTTTGAAATTTGTTGAGTTTTGAGGGTTTGGTTTGATATTTGTTGGGTTTTCAGTGTTTTTCTTGGAAAATTACATAATTTTTAATGTTATCATTGCAAATTTACACGATTTATAATGTTGTTACAGAAAAGTTACAAATTTTTATTGTTTTTGTTGAAAATTTGCATTTTGATAACGTTTTTGTTGGAATTTTTCATGATTTTCAGCGTTTTTGTTAAAAAGTTGCAAAAGACTTCAAAATTTCAACAAAAAAGTCAAAATTTTTAACAAAAACGATGAAAATTGTGTAAATATTCAACAATAACACTGAAAATTTGCATTTTGACAACGTTTTTATTGGAATCTTGCATAATTTTCAATATTTTTCATGGAAATTTGCATAATTTTAACGTTTTTATTGAAAATTTGCTTGACTTTTACTTTTTTTGTTCAAAAATTCACGAATATTCCTCAAAAAACTACAAAACCTTCAATTTCTTCACTTAAAATCAACATAATTTCTTACATTTCAGTCAAAAATCGAAAAAATTCCTCAAATTCCTTAAAAAATTATAAAATTAATCTAACCCTTTACTCACCTAGTTTCTTCAAGATATTTTGGACGCACTCTTTCAAATGTTTTCAACCAGCGATGGAAATTTAACTGCTCATTCTGGACAAGTTTTCCAAGCATTGGTATAACCCTTTACTCCCAAAATCAACAAAAAAACTAAAAAAAACAAAATTTTATTCACAGATTTCAATATTTGGCCTTTTACAAGACCCGAAATTCGAACATTTCAAACCTGTAATGGATACGTACATCACGGGACACTTTTCCGCATCTTTAGTTTACAAGTTCGTTTTTTTCATCAAAAAAATCAAAAAAAATTTAAAAAATTAAAAAAAAATTTTTTAGGGGTCTTTTGACTTGCGTACAAAAATTCGCTGATTTTGTGCCTTCAACTGATCAACATGACGTCACTTTATGCTGTTTTAAAGTATTGTAATGAAAGTTTGTTGTGAAAAATGAAGTTTTGAATTTTTTTGATTTTTTTTTTTAGAGTTTGGAATACATTTTTAAGTTTATAATTCAATCGCGTTTGTTGTTTCAACGCGCAACGGGTGGACAGAATAAAGATTCGTTTACGGCGGATATGGATCAGTTGTTTATGTCTTTCAAGAAGATGCTTTCTGTTAGCAACAATGCAATTTTATACACACAGGTCGAGATTTTAATGAATTTGGGCGTTTTTTGTTGGTTTTTCGGTGTTTTTAAACGATTTTTGCGAATTTTCTTTGTTTTTTTGTTATTGTTTTGTTATTTTACGTAATGTTTTTCATTTTTAGTTATTTTTTTTCATAATTTCCTTGTTTTTTCACTTTTTTGTGTTGTTTTTGTTATTTTTTTCAATAATATCCTTATTTTTCACATCTTTTAGTTGATTTGTGAGACATTTTATTTTTCACACGTTTTTTGATGGTTTTTTCCAGTTTTTTGATAATTCATTCAATATTTCCTTATTATTAACCTTTTTTGGTGAATTACGAAATATTTTCACCAAATTTTATCAAATTTTCCATTTTTTGTACATAATTCTTACATTTTAACCCTTTTTTCATATTTTTCAAAGATTTACGCTAAATTTTCTCAATATTTCATAAAAGTTTTTAAAATTTAACCCTTTTTTGCTTATTTTATTTTAGGTGGCTTTGCTCATGTCACTCAGCAGATCATACGACCAATTGTTGCTCATTTTACCTGTAAAAGACGTCGCTGAGGTTGTCGATTCACTTTTGGACAGTTTGCCCGGCGATTGTCCTCAGCAACTTCTTCAAGCGAAACTTCATTGCGTCAAAGAAACAATTTCCAGCAAATTATTTCACGAATACGGTGAAATTTTTCAAATTTTTTAAATTTTTTAAATTTTTTAAATTTTAATTTTTTAAATTTTTTTTTTTTTTTTTAGATTCGAGGATTTTGTTGTTACAGATGTGCGCGAGTCACATTAAATTTCATTTTTCGCAGCGACAGGAAGTGAAAATGTGTGCGGAGATTTTAGGAGAGATTTTGATTTTACTTTATAAAGAAGGGAAAGCGTTAAAGGAAGGAAAAGTAATTGATTTTAGTTGTGGAGGGTTAGGAAGTGGTGGTTTTGATGGAAAAAGATGAGATTTTGATGAAATGAGTGGAATTTTTGTGGAAAAATTGAAATTTTCTTTGGTAAATGTGAAATTTCGGACGAAAAAAGTGAAATTTCTGTTGAAAAAATGGAAAAACTGAAATTTCTGTTGAAAATATCAAATTTTTGTTTAAAACTGAAATTTTGAAAATAGAAAAACCAAAAATTTTCCAAAAAAAGTGAAATTTTTCTACAAAAACTCAAATTTCAGCACAAAATCCAACTTTTTTTATTTAAAAAAAATTACTCTAAAATTGACTAAAAACCTTTTATTCCCCAGATTCACAACTCCGTTCATCACGAAGTACAAATCATCGTCGTAACCATCCTCGACGTTCTCATCCAATCAGTACTAAACGTCGATCGCAACAGCAGCGTTTGTGGCCAACTGGTCACGTGTTTAATCGGTTTACTGAGTCTCATGAACGAATGCCATTACAAATCACTATGGAACGACGGTTTACCCGACAAAAAGGCCATCAAAGAGTTCCTACTGCGAGTTTTTTATGTTTTTCGTGATTTAGTACGTCAAGATGTTTTCCCGAAGGACTGGGTCGTCTTAAAAATGGTTACGAATTAGTAAGAAATGCAAATTTTTGAAGTGAAATTGAAAAATTCATTTGAATTTGATTAAATTTTGATGAAAAATGTAAAAATTCAATGGAATTTAATGGAATTTTGATCAAATTATTTTTTCTAGTGTGATTTTGACGGCATTGGAGGAATTTTCTCAGTCGCTTATTTATCATTTTCTGACCGGAAGTGGATTCGACGATCAGCTGTGGAATATTTATTTTAATTTGGCCGTCGCGTTTTTGACTCAGCCGAGTTTGCAGTTGGAGAATTTTTCCGAAGTCAAGAAAGAGAAGATCATCGAGAAATATCAAGACATGAGGGTTCTCATGGGGTTCCAAATCCTGTCCATGTGGTCAAAATTAGGTTCGATATTTTCAATTTTTCAACTTTTTTCGATTTTTGGAGATTTTGTGACGTTTGGTAATGAATTTGATGTTAAATTAGAGGAATAAATGGGGAAATTTATGAAATATTGCGTTAAATGATGAAAATGTGAAAAAATCGATGAAAAATCGATTGTTCTTTTGATTTTTTTCGATATTTTGCAATTTTTTCATTAAAATATATTCGGAAAATGAAAAAATCAGTGAAATTTATGTAAAAACTGATTAAAATCAGCGAAATTGGGTTAAAAACTTGTAAAAAACCGACGAAATCGATTCAAACCTGCTAAAAATACAACAATTTCGACGATATTTTGCAGTTTTTACTCATTTTTTGCATTTTGAAATAATTTTCCAATAATTTTCACTGATTTTCATCGATTTTCCGCCATTTTTCAATGACCAAACTCCAATAACCTCACAAACCCAAAAAAAATCGATAAATCAACAAAAACTCACTAATTTCCTCACATTTTATCATTTATTTACACAGGCGATAACAAAATCAATTTCATCCCATCAATGGTCGGCCCATTTCTAGAAGTGACTTTAGTACCTGAAACCGAACTTCGCAAAGCAACTTTACCAATATTTTTCGATATGATGGACTGCGAACAAAAAGCGAGAGGAAATTTCAAACAAGTATAAAAAAAATTTGCAAAAAAATCAAAAAAAATTCAAAAATTCAAAAAAAAATCATTTTTTTTAGGTCGAATCGGAATTGATCGACAAACTCGACATTTTGGTCAGCGAAAACAAAGGGGACGACGAATATCGGCAGTTATTTAACACCATGTACGTTTTTGCAGCAAAAATTGATTTAATTACGAACATTTGCGATGACAAATCGGAAAATGGGCGTGGTTAATTGATGACGTCACAGATGAGTCAAATTATCGATTTTTTTACATCGATGTTTGTTTTTCCGCCTTAAAACGACCAAATCGCACACAAATGTTCGTAATTAGGTGAAATTTTGTTGTTTTTCTCTAAATTCATGCAAATTTTGTCGATTTTTTGATCGATTTTGCATAAATTAATCGATTTTTTGTGTTTTTATGCTGCTAAGGGAACATTTGAGTTCTGTGTAAGTTTTTGGTGTTTTTTTGTGGTTTTTTTGTGATTTTTTTTTATTTTTTGATGATTTTTTGATTTTTTTTTGTAGGTTGTTGGATCGAGTTAAGTCTGACGAGCCAGCGTGGAAGGAAAATGGAACTGCGTTTATTAATTCGGTTACGAGGTTATTAGAGCGGTTGTTGGATTATAGGAATGTGATGGAGGGAGATGAGAATAGGGATAAGCGGATGAGTTGTACAGTTAATTTATTGGTGAGTTTGTGTGTGGAAAATGTGAAAAATTAGGAAAAAAATTGAAAATTAATGGAAAAATTTGTAAAAAATGACAAATTTTTACGATTTTCATAAATTTTGATCATTTTTCGATTTTTTAAACAAAATTCACGAATTTAATTTTTTTTTTCAGAATTTTTACAAGAACGAAATAAACAGAAAGGAAATGTACATCAGATACATCTACAAATTACACGACTTACATTTACCCGCGGAAAACTACACAGAAGCAGCATCGACCTTGAAACTCCACGCCGATCAATTGACGTGGAGCAAACGCATTCTTCACGCCGACCTAAGATATCCCGCGCAACATGAATATCAACGCAAAGAAACCCTTTATTTGCAAATTATCGATTATTTTGATAAGGGAAAGGTGACGGCAAAATGGAAAAACATTCTGATATGAAAAATTTCATGAAAATTGATTTTTTCATATTTGATGGCGGAATTGATGAATTTTACTGATTTCTCGATATTATTTCATAAATTTCATTGATATCTCGATGTTTTTTCATATTTTTCATTGAAATTATACCAATTTTATCGATTTATCGATATATTTTCATCAATTTTACCTATTTTTCATCAATTTCATTGATATTTCGATGTTTTTTCACAAAGTTTGTCGAATTTTCGACATTTTTGGTTGAAATTGTAACATTTTTATCGATTTTACGTTATTTTTTCACCAATTGTACCGATTTCTCGATATTTTTAACGATTTCCTTCAATTTTTCACTGTTTTTCCATGATTTCTTTAATTTTTTTTCCCATTTTTCGCTTTTTTCTCACTCTTTTCTTACCTTTTTCAGTGTTGGGAAAAAGGAATTCCATTATGCAAAGAACTGGCCGATTTATACGAGAAACAACTGTACGATTACGATAAACTCAGTCACATTTTGGTAAAACAAACAATTCAATCACCAACTTCCAAATCAACAATTTATTTCTTTTGTTCACAGAGAACCCAAGCGAGATTTTTCGACAACATTTTAACGCAGCTGAGACCCGAACCCGAGTACTTCAGGGTCGGGTTTTACGGGATGAGTTTTCCGTTGTTTGTGCGGGTAAATTTGAAAATCAAAAAAAAAAAAATTTAAAAAAAAAAATTTTTTTCCAGAATAAATTATTTATTTATCGTGGACTCGAATACGAACGAATCGGTGCGTTTACGCAAAGGCTACAAATGGAGTTTCCGACGGCGCAGATTTTAATGAAAAATACACCGCCGGATGAAACGATTATGCAATCTGATTGCCAATGTGTGTTTGTTGAGAGTTAAAGGGTTAAAATGAGGAAAATTAATTTTTTTTGGGGTTTTTTTGTTAGATATTCAAATTTGCAACGTTCGCCCCATTCCCGAAGGAATTTACCACATCGAAGGTCACGACATCCCCGAGAAAATCGCCAGTTTCTATTTAGTGAATGACGTCAATACGTTTCAGTTTGATAGACCCGTTCATAAGGGTCCTATTGACAAGGACAATGAATTTAAAGTAAATTTTATAATTTGAAGTTTTAATTTTGTGAATTGTTAATCGATTTTTAATCGAAAAGAAGAAATTTGATTAGAAATTGACACGTGTTGTGAAAATCGATTGGAATTTGATGTTTTTCATTGAAAATCGATTATAATTTGATGTTTTTCATTGAAAGTCGATTAGAATTTGATGTTTTTTATTGAAAATCGATTAGAATTTGATGTTTTTCATTGAAAATCGATTAGAATTTGATGTTTTTCATTGAAAATCGATTA
>JAQIXT010000915.1:0-21888 GCA_034700445.1 Stenotaenia linearis | reverse complement strand
TTCAAAACTTCAACCAAAATAACCAGGTTAACCTGATTAATAACCAGTGCGTTTGAAAATCTGTAATCGGGATTGTGGTTATTTCAACCTGTGTTAGAAAATTAACGAGTTAATAATTTTGGTTGTAACTAGTTTTATATGTTGAAAGATGCGTTATTCCAGTTGTTCAAGACGGTGGTGCACATTTATGAAATTGTGTATTAATGTTCGTCAAGATGGCAGCTCCCAAGGAACTGTATTACTGTCCTACAGCTTTTGCAATTATATTATTTCTGATTCTGATTTAAGTTTTGCAATAAATCTCTTGTATGAAAGAAAGTAAAAAATAAAAATAAAAAAAATATTGGAACAGTAAAGTCAGAAGAATAATTTTAGCTAATTTGAAGCAGCCATTTTGAATATAATAATCCTTTTCAAAATAACCAGTAATAACTATAAATTATGGTTAACAGAACAACACCTAATAAAGTTAACCTTTATTTTAGTTAGTGTTCTTAAACACACCTTTGGAAAACAACATTGGAAATTTCATGTGGAAGTATCGGCCTGTCCGTATCCCACTTCCGTGCTTTAGGCTGAGAACAAACCAGCAAACCTTTGATTATTATGACACAACTTCCTATTCGCTTGACATTATTGACAATACCGAAACACAACTTTACAACGAAAAATAGAGATCACGCAGCCACTTTTATAAATTTAAATCACAGTTTTAACTATAATTTTATAACGGGAAATGCACTATCGCAACCTCACAGTTGGGGCATGGAAAGTGTGGGTGTTTAATGGGTGATGTGGGGGCGCGAGTGAGTTCACTTAGAAAGTGGGGATTAGTTTTATCCGTACGTCGTTTTGATTGGCAATTTCCCTCGGCTGTTCTGTTTCATTGGCGGGTAGCTGTGACCTGCCATCGACCCATGGATGAGCTTCCATAGACCGCAACGATTGACGTGAATCATTTGGAAAAGCCAATTACACAACCCTCCTTCTCCCATCTGAAAACCTCATTCTAACCCCAATCCTAACTGCGCATCCCCCACCCTATGCCATAGCACGAAAAACCCCCCCTCTCACGATTTATAAACTGGAAAGTGGAAACATAATCGAATCCGTATACATTTTATAACTGTAAGCATTTTCCTATTCAATTATGGCGGATTTGTCACTCGATAGCACACAGCTGATAGCAAGTGACTGGAAAATAAGCCTAATGTTTAGATGCTTGGAGATAATGGAATATTCTTTTTTTTTTTTTACTAATTTCTAATTAAATTTAGTTGATAAATTAAAGGTATTTTTTATTTTATAAATTTATGAAATTTTTGTTTAGACAATTTTAGGCTTAAATTTTACTTGTTTAGGATGTTTTAAGTCAGATTTTTACTTGTTTTGATGACGTTGGTTTTCATTTTTGGCAGTTTAGGTTGCTTTAGGATTATTTTTCGCTTGCTTATACAAATTAGACATAATTTTAGGCAATTTTAAATTATTTAACCTTAAGTTTAGGTTATTTTGTCAGTTTTAGGTATTATTTTTTTCTGATTAATTTTTCACATAATTTAAGCCTAAATAGGCAATTATGCCCAAATTTTGGTTGTACTGTATTAGATATTTAAGATCTAATTTTGCAAATTCAGGTAATTTTAGACCTAATTTTTGTAGACTTAGTCCCATTTTGGCAATCTTAGGCCAAATTTTCGCAATTTTCGGTATAATTTCCGCACATTATAGCAATATTAGATTCTATTTTCGCAAATCAACTGTAGGCCTCATTTTCTCAGTTTTAGGTCTTATTTTTGCAATTTTAGGCCTAATTTCCTTAATTTTAGACCAAATTCTTATAAATCTTAAGCAATTTTATAATTACGTCGAATTCTCTTAATTTTAGGCCTTATTTCATTTGATTTAATCATCAATTCTCAATAGCAAACCCAATTGTTAAATTAAAAAATAAAACCACTTTAATATTTGTTTACAATAGATCGCCAGCATTTCAGAGCCAAATTAGCGATTCGCCATCAGTGTGGTTTCTTGATGGCTTCAATGTTGTGGCTGCCCGTGTCACAAATGAGTAAAGCCTCGATTCCGTGTATATAACGCTGAATTACTTTCCTACACGTTTAAAATCTATTTGCTCTGATACAAAGGAAAAAACCGGGTTTAATGTGATTGTAGTTGTAAAAAAAACTAAACCATAAACCTTGGATTTGAAAGTGAATGCGGTACGCAATAATAACAGAGAAAAATTGTAAAATTTTCCGTCATAAAAACAGAATCAACGAAACGAAACAAAACAAAAACGAAATTACGCCCTTCACTTTCGCAATTTTTTTCTACATTTTAATTTTAATTAAAAACTAGGAATAAAATCCAGCATTTTTTTCTCAAAAACCCCAACTATTAATTAAATATTTAATTATTAACATTAAAAAATTGAAATTATTTAATAACAGCTTAGAAAAAAAATCTTATCATCCTATTCTAATTTGCAATTTAAATCGAAAGCAAGGGAAAAAAATCTGCGCTTAGGTATTTCTTCGTATAATGATTCTTGTCACGTGATTATGCAAATCAACATCTTAATCCAATGTTGGCACTCGAACCTTGGGGCAAACAAGTATAGTTTTGTTGAAAAGAAATTAATTAACACGTTTAACACGGGCTCACTGCATTCCATGGGGTGTAAGTATAATAAATTTGTACATAAATAATGAAATTGTAGTTTAAGTGTAATTTTTTAAAGATTTATATTTGAGAATGATTTTAATTTATAATTTTAGTTGTGCCAAAACAAAATTCAAACTTTTTGTAGCCAAAAATAAAAATAAAAATTCGTTTTTATTATTTATCTATTACGTATTGTAGTTTGTTATTATTATAAGTTAGATTTATATTTAACATGGAATTTATAAGTTATAAGATATTAGTTTTGTTCTTCACGAACTCTATTGTATTAATTTTTCAAAAAATAATTTTTTTTACCCCTAAAAGTAATTTGTGTTACGCCATTGGCATTTTGTATTTTGATGTTTTCGCACCCAAAATTGCTTAAAAGTTGAGGGTGTGTCTTTTACTCGAATAAATATGGTAATTGCTCTTTGGTATTTGTTGTTTGTAAACCGAAAGAAATTTTAAATCTTTCCTGACGGAAAAAAGAAAAGAAAAGAAAAGAATGAAGGTGAAAATACTTGACTGAAAAAGAAGTCAAACAGCTGGTTTAGTTTTCTTTTTTACATCTATAATCCTTCTAGAAGCTAATTAGGAGTGTGAGGGCAATGTCAGGTGTGATCGGTTGTTCTTTTATCCTTGCAAATCATTAACTTTAATTTATAATAAAAATTCATGAATTAGAAATATTTTTTTTTAATATCCTAATTAATAAAATAATTGCATATTTCCTAGAAGATTGATTAATTTTTTGATTAATCACTTCCTTCAACTCCGGTTCACGGTGCGAATCGGGTAAAACCCGGTAAAACCAAACGTTAAATCAACGATGATTCAACATTGATTTTTTAACGTTGTTTCACGACATTAATTTTCAACTGAAATTATTTCAACCAAAACTCGACGTTGATTCGTCACTTTGTTAGTCGGGAAGATGGCGGCCGGCGAGCGGTTTGTGTAAAGTAAAGAATCGGGCGCATGCGTGCAAATTTGCTGTTACACTGGCTAACGGAGCGCGTCTGATCCGAGCAAGAGGTAAAGCAAGCTTAATGACCGGTTCTTCCCTCATAACTGGCAAGATTTATCGGCCCTTCTGTCTGACAACACCTAATTTCCATTGGCAGCGCGAGTGGTTTATTATTTTCAAGGCGACTGACATATTTACGAAGCCGCCGCCAGGAGGACTCTTATCACAATAATCACGGGGCCCCACAAAAACTCGGTTGCGTGAAAAGAAAACATCACGACCCACAACAAACGCTAATATTCCTTCACTACAATTAATATCCCCCTTTCCCCGACTTTCTCAAAATGTCTTCATCAACGTACCGGGCACGCATATCCCGCCATATTGATTACTAACGACTCGAGTGAGTTGGATGAGGAAAAAAATCACTTTTTGTGGAGAGAAAAAATTGGAAATGAAATTATCATATAAACAACAGGAAATGTAAAATGAAGTCGTTTAAAGATGGTTGGGTCATTATATGGTTAGAACGTAAAGAAACAAAGGATGAAGAAATTTAATTAGTGCAAGAAAAATCAGATTTACAAAAATTTATAATTAAATTTGTTTTAAATTTTGTAAGGTGTTCCTTACAAGTAATGTTATTTCACTGTTGATCAAATGTTAATTTTACAACATAGTATGTTGAGTCAATGTTAAAAATGTTATTTTATAAAACATTATTTCAACATTTAACGTTGATTCAATGTTGAATGAACGTTGAATCTACCGTAAGTTCATAACGTTTAATTCTAAATGTTGTTTTATTGTTTATATGACGATATTTATTTAACACTATTTTAATAACATTAAATCAATGTAATATAAATGTTAATTTAACGTTAAGTGTTGAAATGATGTTTTTTAAATGATATTCTAATGTTGTTTCAACATTTCATTTATATTGTGTAGGTAATGTCGAATCGACTTTCGCAGTTTATTGGGATAGGATAAAGTTTGGGTTTTTTGGTGAGTTGTTGCCAGGTGTTGTTTTGTTTGTAGGTTAGGCCTATTAGTATTTTATATCTTACGGCAAATGGTAGTAATAAGAATGATGATACCGTGATGATAATAATTTTCGGCTCATTTTTGACGCTGAAAAAATTGGGATAGAGATGTAACGCCATCTTAGATTCGGAAATTAATACCTATTACTCTACACACCCTTTTGTAAAGCGGATTCAATGAAAAAGTTGGTGTAATGGATGCCAGATGTGATTTTTTTTTAATTGGAAATTTAATTGCAGTGTAATTAGGATTAGGTAAGTATGAATTAAGGTGGAAAATTGAATAAATAATCAAAAAGTATATCTAAAATTATGTAAATATACCAAAAATAGGCCTAAAATTGTTTAAATACATCAAAATTAGTCCTAAAATACCCTCAAATTAGGCTAAAATTGCATAATTACTCTCAAATAAGGCCTAAAGTCATAAATGTCCAAATATTAAACACCTAATTTGCTTAATTAGTGAAAATTACGCTTGAATTTGAATAACTGGTCTCAAATAGGACTAAGCAACAGTACCAAAATCCAAAATAATAAAACTTGAATGAGCAAATTAGTTGATGTAAGCTACAAAACGAATTTATTACACTAAACAATAATTAAATGAATAAATAAACAAACTTTGAATGCAAAATGAGCAAAAACTAGGCCTAATGATGCAATTTGCGAATTCATTAGTTTCGTTGGTCACATGACACAAATCAACTGTCATTAAACGCACAAAAAAAAAAAAAAGAAAAAAAAAACCCGAGATGAAAAATGGCGTTAAAGGGATTTTGTTAGGCCTAATGAACGAGTGTCACTGTATTGCCCCACCCCCGCTTCTGATGAGACCCGCAGGTGACGTGTTTATCAGAGCCGCCTGCACCTATTGCCTTATGGGAGGATCGTCAATACGACTTGATGGATTGATGCATTCCCGCCCTTCTACACCATTTATTCGCTGCCAAACGAGAGAAAAACTGCCACTGCAATTCACCAATGCTAAACATTACACCTGTGACGTCATCTGCGATAAGATTGTGAAGAGTTAAACAATTACACGTTAATTCATCGTATTTAGAGATTTTTTTGGTTTACAAAATACTGTATTTGTGATTAGGATTTGCACTTTAGTCATAGAATCTGCGAAATTGAATTCTGATATCAAATTTAATGGTTACATAAATTTCTATTAAATTGTCTAAATTTCTATTTATTTTTTGTTTAAACGACAGCTTCTATCGAAAATAGCTCTGATACATTAAAAAATGCAAAATTAAGTGTATTATAATCGAAGAATCAACAACATTATAATAAAATAAAGTTAGAAATTCTTAAATCGGTAATCAAATATGATGCCAAGACAAGTCAATTGATGTTCCTTGCAAAAACAATGGTTATGTTAACCAAGAAACTTAGTTTTATATCGAAAGCTCCGTGTGAGACGAGAAGATCTTGCTAGACAGTCGTATGTGAGTTGAATTTTTCCTTGTTTTTCAATGCATTTATTACTATGTGATTGTTATTTATAACTTATTATTATTTTCATTAATTTGTTATTTGTAAATAAACCTGTTAACTTATAAATTTGAGTTTCCCACATTACACTCATTGCGCACGCTCAGTTTGGTTTTTACTCGATTCTCAAAACGCAATCCATAAAATTGTATATTTGATTCAACTAAATTTAACATTTAATAACCAAACTGTGTCAGGTGATTAAATTTCACCAAAAAGTTATATCATTTTTAGAATGAATGAATAAATCAACCTCATCTTGAAGACGAGCTTTTCCCGCGAGAACACGCGAAAACGAGAGCTGATCGCGGGTCGAGGCAAGCGATTAGCCGTCGTTGAGTCGTTATCGGGCGTCAAATAACGAGTAATTAAATAGCGCAGAGGACAGTGGTTGGTCGCGATTGAAAATGGCCTCGTAATGGCGTCGGCAATTAAGATCGGATGCAAAAGTATTTTTTTGCGTGGCGTGTTGCTCGGTAATAAATGGCTAGTGAGAGCGTATTGTCTACCTTTTTGAACAATTTATCGCCCAGGTGCGTGCGAGTAACAAGTTGAAAAACTACTCGCAGTAGGAAATTACGAGGGATGAAGTCATTGACCACCTCAGTATGGATGTCAGTTCGCGAATCGTAATTTAGTCGAAAATTGAAATTGAAATTTAATATTAGAAAAAGATGGAAAAAGTCATTTTGCATTATTATTATTAATTTTTTCCTCTCTATAAATTTTTTTTAAAAGGTTAATGTAATTATGCTGTTTTGTGTTGTGTTTTTGGGTAGTGTAAATAAGTTGATTTATGGCTATCGTAAAATTTTAATTTATGAAAATGGTATTTTATAATATATACTCGTTGATTATGTGTGGGTTTATGGTTGGAGAGGGGTTTTATAGCCTTGAATTAAAGTGGAATAATAAAAAATAGTAGCTATTTACTTGTATTGCAATGAGTCATAATGTAGTGTGGTAGTATTTACTTATGTAAATTGAGCCTTAAAGGGTTAGGTTGTTAGTAATGAAGAAGTGTCTTCTGGCGTTAAAATTGTAGCTTAATTGAGATATTTTAGTGAGGTAAATGAAAATTTAAAGGGATTTAGTGATTTTTTGTTTGGATTTATGGATAATATGTAAAATTTAATTATGTGATGCAAAGTTTGGTTCAAAAATGATTAATTAGTTTAGCAAATACTCGATTTTGGGAGATTGCGTTTTGAGAGTTGAGTGAAAACCAAACTCGAGTATGCGCAAAAAGAAAAGAAAATGGATGTCGATTTTCGTTAGATCGACGCTGTTGATTCTATCGTAATGCGTTTATATTTTGTAATGTATTTGTTAACTCATTAATTTTAGATGAATAATTTTTAAAATTTCACTGTATCGAAGCTATTTTCGCTAATATCTGTTTTTTAAACAAAAAAAATCTAAATAGAAATGTAGAAAATTTAATAAAAATTTCTCAAATCATTCGTACAAACTTTAAATTTGCTATTATAGGATAGAATTTTATATTAGAATTCCAACGATTAACAACCAAACCCTAATTACTCACCTCCAAAACACATTCAATTTTCCGCAAAGCAAAAAAAACGTAAACCCCTAATTAAAATCAAACTTAAAATTCACAAATTAAAACCAATTACATTACATAATCCCAAACATCTCGTATTACTTTCTTTTTTAAAAAAAATCCCACTTACCCCGCAGCACCAAAATCCCGATTCCATTATTAATTTTTTTTAATAAACACAAATTAATATTTCCAAAAAACAAAAAAAAATTAATTTCAAATTTTAATATGCAAAACATGTGAATTTTAAACGTAACGAAGTGCAGACGTATGATAAACTGACCCGAGGAATGAAAAAGAGACGTGAAAAGAGCGTAGCAATTTAATTAATTAGGTGTATAGCGGGGCAAATTTGTTTTTGTCGGGGTAAAGAGAATCGAGGTGTTGTTTGTTAGATCTGATAGCAGTGTTGTATCTCGCTCATTAAGGTGTTGCAGGTGCACATGTCAGGCGAGAGAAGGGAGCGCCCCGCCAGCCGTTTGACAACTTAATACCTGGTCGGGGGATCGTTAAAGTGTGAAGAGTTTTCTTGGTCTCGGAAGAACACCGGGCCCTAACAACAGCCCCATCCCGAACGGCAAATTGAAATTGAAACAAATGTCTCTTGCCACTTCAAATTGATTGAACCGAAACCAACAACGACATTTTACCTCTTTCGCGACTCTTTTTATTTTTCTTTTTCTATTTCAAAAATTACTTTTTTTATTGTGGAATTTCGCATATTCGAAATGGAAATAGAAATTGTTTCATTTTTTTATTGCTTAAAGGAGATATTAATATCAAAGAGGTAATTATTGGTTTAATTTATGATCAATTTATGATCAATTTATGATCAATTGGGATCAATAAACAGGGCAGTAATCTCTGATTTTTGTTGTTGTTGTATAGTGTTTGGTGATTTTGTATTTTTATAGTTCTTGGCAATAATCAACAATAATTAGGTTTTTTTTTAGTGCCAACAATCAACATAATTGGCACGAATATTATGTTTTTATTGTTATTACCTTCGCAATATTTGGTGTTGAATTTAGTGTATAGTTTCAACAATAATTGGCACAAAAATAATGTTTTGCAGCTTTTTGGTACAACGTTCATACTTCATAGTGTTTAATGTTGGATTTAGTGCTCAGTTTGTATTGTTTTAGTGCCAATAATCAAAAATAATTGTCACGAAATTTCCACGATTTGTTTTGTAGTTGCAACACTCGATAATAAGTCTGAAAATTGTTTGTTTACATTTTTGACATTGTAGCAACGTCGGATTGAAACTTAAAACTGTGAGAAAAATCAGATTTACAAAAATTTACAATAATTAAATTTATCGTAAACGTCTAATTCTGTTTAAGCCTATAAAAGAATACTTTACAAAATTTACCAGAAAGTGTTAGTTTAAACCATAAACATAACTCACATTCGATCTTTACAACAAATTTAATTATTGTAAATTTTGTAAATCCAATTTTCCTTGCAGTGTAAAGATAGGATGTACATTAGGCTTAAACAACAAATTTCACACTTGGTGCTCCATTCTCTTTTGTCACGATCTGTGTACTTTGTAAACAACATCTTGTTTGTTTACATATTAACATTTCAAACGAAAGCTTTGTATAATCTAATTAATTTATTTCGAGTTTTGCATATCTCAAAAGCTCGAAATTCTTATAACTCAACAATACGATGTTAGTATTCACTATTAACAAACAAATACACTGTGATTTTGATTAAATATTTCATATATATTCTACCAAATTCATGCTAATTCAATATATACAAGAATACGTGATAAAACAATACACCAAACACAACCAAAGATACAATCATAAAACGAATAATCTACACAACCAATCCCACAATCTACATCTAAGCGTTTAAAACCACCCAACCACTCAAAACCAAAACACAAGACGAAATAATATTCCCGAACACAACACACCGAACGCCATGCTCGGCATCGAGCGCCATGAGCATAGCATTAGGCTTAAAACAAACGGGAAACCCGCATCGCTTTAATTTAACTCGACTTAATTCACCCTTAAAATCCAATCGGTTTCCACAACAACAAACCAAGAAAAAAAAATTTCCAAAAAACTGACCTTTGTTTTTGTCGTTGGCACAATCGGCGCTGTTGGTCGAATCGGCGGGGCTGGCGGCGGACGAGGGAGCAGCAGCCGCGTGCTGAGCGCGCAGAATGCTGTCGATGGTGAAGGCCGAGGGAACGGCATGCCGACCGCTGTAATCGTACGGCAGGCTGATCGGAGCGATGGGGCCGGCAACGTAGGACGAGAAGGGACTCGTGCCGAATCGCGCCAAACCGAACCGGGAATCCATGGACCATGGGGGCCGTCGAGGAGCAGGAGCGGGGGTTGGCGTCTCTCTTTTCCGTCGGCGGTTTCGTCTGTTGGTTGCCTCGCCCTTCATCACGCAGCTTGACAGACCCTTCTCCACCCTCCCCTCTTTCCCGCGCGCACCTCGCCTCGGGCAACCAATCAGGACGCGGGGGCGGGGAAATCGCACAAACCATTTCGTGGATCTCCGAGTCTCCGACAGCGTGTCGAGAAAAGCGCGCGAAAAATTGGTTGTGAACGATTGAATTAGTAGTTTTTGTAAAGGTAATTCAGCGGGTGAATTAGAAAAATGCCTTATAAGGAGTTGTTTTGGTTTGTTGTTTTTTTGTGTTTTATTTCTGAGAATTTATTAATTTAGTTTTATATTTTTTCCGATGGTTAACTGATGAATAATCTACTGGATTTAGTAATTGATGTAGGGCAGACATGTTGCCGCGTGTGCCGCAGGGTGGCGCTGATGGAATGGCCCTCGAGGGAAATGTCGGACAGAACATTGCCATTAGGGTTAGCTCAGCCTTTTTCTATTGCTGACGTGTCTTTTAATTACCTCAGAATGAACCCCTCTCTTTCACCCCCCTCTTAAAGACCCCTTTACAGTTTTTTACTTGCGGGTGTCCATTTTAAAATCTTTTGTTTTGATAAATAACAATGTATTTTGTACAAAAATTCCCTACAGATCTCTGAGTAAATCCTATACCACCTTGCTACATAATAATATATTAATTTTGGATAAGATATTATAGAATTATTCCCATCTTTTACAAAATATTACCGTATATGTCACTAGCTAATGTTATTTCAATGTTGATCAAATGTTAATTTTACAACATCGGTATGTTGAGTCAATGTTAAAAATGTCATTTTATAAAATATTTCAACATTTCTGTACTGCAAGTTCTTAACGTTCAATTCTAGTTGTCGTTTTATTGCTTCTATAACAATTTTTATTTAACATTTTTAAAATAACATTAAACAATGTAACATAAATGTTAATTTAACATTAATTAAGTGCTGAAATAATTTTAAAAAAATAACATTTCAATGTTGTTTCAGCATTTCATTTACATTATGTAAACAACTTTGAATCAACATTAGCGGTATTGAAATAAGATCAGTCTTTATAAAGTACTGCGCAGCATCCAAAAAAAAGATATACAATTAATTAATAGAATTGAATGATGTCAACAGATCAATGAACCAATCAAAACAAAAATAGTTAGAATCATGATTGTATTAAATACAGTATATAGGACCGTTAATGAGATATACGTCACGATCAGATTTTCATCTCATCCATAATCAGATTGGATGAGTCGAAGGTGTCGCGTCCCTAAACTAATGGCAGGCGTGATTTGAGTTGAAAGGGCGATGATTTCATAACAAAAGTGGCACTGAGTGCGCCATCCGAGCGCATTCGTTGGCTCCGGGCCGAGGCTATTAGGCTTAATGCAGCGGAAAATGGAACCAAAAACTGTTTTTACTTTGTATTTTTTGTTACATTTGAAAAAATTTAAAAAAATTAAAAAGAAAAAAAATTAAAACATAAGGGGGGGACCAAGGGAGGTTCTGAGTCTGAGTGTATAAAAATGCATTTGTGTCGAAATGGAATTATTTTTTGCGACCGGTTGTCACCAATGATGCAGTTTTCTGTTCCATCATATAATTAGTCGTGGTCGAGTGAACCGGTCCTCCCCTAAGGTGAAAGGAGATGGGGGATCTCAAATTAAACTAATCTGGTGCGAGGATGGAATTTTATTTAGATCCAGGATCAAATAAGTGCTCCGAGGGGATTTGTTTGTAGTGGAAATGTTGGGTGTAATTATTATTTTTTAAATTTTTTTTTATACTTGGAAAAAAAATTAATTTTTTTAATTTTCTAATTCAATTCGATGGGTTTTAGTATTTGTTATTAAACTTTTCTATTAAAACTGATTACAGTGTTGGTTGGAATCGAAATTAGTTAGGATTTGTTGCTGTTAATGGACAAGTGATTTGTTGGTAAATGTGGGCGGGAATGGGAAATTTTGTTTGCCGGCCCGTCATCTTTACCTCATTAAGGGCTATCATCATTATTCCCACCACTTGCTAACATTTTTTCAACACTTGTTTAGTCATTATTTTTTCATTTATTACACCGATACTGGTTTTCCGCTTTCAGAAATTTTTTTTTTTTGGAAAATATTTTTATTTTGTTTTTGTTTTGTGTAGTTGTTTGGTGTTGGGTTGCGTAAATTTTTCATTTATAATTTTTTTTTTGTGGGGAAATTAATTTTAATATATTAATGTTGAATTATAGGGTGAGACTCGAATAAGTCCGAAAAAAATTAATTTTCAAGTTTGCTTTTTCTTGCGTTTTATGTAGCTAAATCACTAATTAGAATTAATTGATGATTGACTGATTAATATAGTTGGGTAATTGTGGTTCAATTTTAGCTTTTATTTGATTGTCAAAGCTTATTCAATGAAGTTATATTGTTTTGAATTGTTATTATTGGTTTTTCAGCTCTGCAACCAAATTTCTCAACCCAATTTTAGCCTGATTTTTTAATAATATAAAATTTAAATTTTTAACATCTGATTTAACCTGATTTGAAAAAAATTTCAAACACCCGATTTCTACCCCTCGAATTATAATTTTTTTTCTTTAGAAAAATCCATATTCTAGTGATAAGTCGAAAAAAGGGAGGGAAATTTAAAATTGGATTTACTGGTTATTTGGTTTTGGTTTGACCAAATATTCAATAATGCAAAATTTAATTACGTGAAGTGAAGTTTGACCACAAAATATTAAATTTAGTTAAACCAAATATTTAATTTTTTGGGATTACGTTCTGAGAGTTGAGTTAAAACCAAACTGTGCAGTAAGAGAAAGAGAAAAAAGTAGAGAGAAAAAAATTGAGCCTTTGATTGTAATGTGTTTAATTTTGAAATATATTTTTTAAAGTCATTAATTTTAGTTAAATCATTTTAAATTTTCAATGCATAAAGCTATTTTCTTTAAATATAAATTTAGAAAATTTAATAAAAACTTCTCTAATCACTCGTACGATCTTTAAATTTGATATTAGAATTGAATTTTGGCTAGAATTCTATTTCGCAAATTCTACAACTAAAAATCAAACGAGTTAATTACACAATTCCAAAATATATACGTAATTAGTATTTGGTAAACCAAAAAATCGCTAAATCCTTAACGACTCTTACACTTTGATAAATTCATCCGTACATTAAACCACGAAACAAAAAAAAAAAAACCATATATAACACCGATAAGTGAAAGAAAGCTTTTTTTTAAATTTTTTCCCATTGGTGGATGTGAGATTGAAAGAGGAAGGAGGGGATAAGTTAAGGATGGCGGGGGTGAATCTGGTGGCCCAAAACGAGTCGCCTGAAATCGAATTACCACGAGCACAGTGATGATGAGACTATCGATTGGCCTTCGTCTCCCATTGGATAGTGATCCCCATTTGGTGTAATGGCCAGTCAAGGATGAAATAGCAACTTTTCTATTGATTCGATATATACTTGCATTTTCATTACATCCCACCTCGCTCGCTCAACTCGCACACCCGTGTCCGAACTACCAACAACGACATGCAATTGCTACGCTAAAAAGGGTAATAGAATTGTAGCAAGAAACGAGATGCTGATAGCGGTCGACCAGGCTGAGCCCAATGCCCCCTCTGTCCACTCGTCGCGTCTATCACATTGGAACATCTAAAGCCCCGAGCTTTTTTTCTCTTCTCGTCTTTTTCTCGAAACCATTGATTGGTGGACGCATTGCCAGCCGCTTCGTAAATCCACTTTAGATCCGAGGGTCGCCGTGACGACAGTTTTCCTACACCTTTCTTTTTTTCCCTCGGTCTTATCGGGTTTCACATCTCACTCTTTTCTATATAATAATACGGTTTGATTGTGAGGTCGTAACTTAAACCTGTGATTAAATGAGTGGAATTAAGGTTTAATGACGTGGGGTTTTTTAATAAGGTGGTTAGTAGTTGGTTATTATGTAGGTTAATTGTTTTTTGGGGGGGAATTTATTGTGCGATGTTTTCTAGGAAAAATATATATTAGAGAGTTTGCGGAGAACAAAACTTATGTCTTATAACTTATAAATTTCATGTTAATTGTAAGTCAGATTTATAATTAATGTGGAATTTATAAATTATAAAACATAAGTTGTTCTTCGCAAACTCTCTATTGAATAGATTGCCTGTAGTATGTGACTTTACTGTGTAAGATATGGGTAAAGGGATTTTGGAGCATAGTTTTGTTTTATTTCAGTGAGTTGCTATGGTAAGAATTTATTGGCTTTAGAAAATGGGATTAGTAGGTTAACAAATTTAAGGATTTTATTTGTGTTGTTTAGTATATAATAGAATTAGCTTGGCGATTTAAACAAATTTGTGGGTATTGTCTTGGACAAGGTATTGTCCAAAGTGATGTTAATAATGGATTTGGCATGTTTAGCTCTGTTTTTTGTATTTTAATTATATTTTAACATTCTTGGCATTTATTTTAGTAAGTGCAGTAATGATTTGTGCAGTTTTGTGCCTGATTTTATCATTAATTATAATATTTTAGTACTGATTTTAGTTATTTTAAGTATTTTAGCCCTGAATTTAGCACTAAGTATTGTTTTTGCTAATCTACATAATATTTTTACAGTTCATTAACTGTAACTTTAGCTTTGATTTATATGAAGCACTTAAAATGACACAAATATCAATATTACATGCTCTATAACAACAATACACAATAAAATCAAACTGGAAATTAATGCTATTGTGCACTCATTGATGGGTTAAATGCAAAATGTTTTGAAACGACGTTCCGAAGTACGAACACGCGTTCGTGCATGCAAAATATGCTAATAAGTAAGCCAGTGGGTAGAGTGACCACAAAAAAAAAAAAAGTAAAAATCGATACGACCCATACACTCACCCCATATATACCGAAAACATTGCTGTGATACCAGACATAACACTCGTTATAAGAACAACACACATAATTTCAGTAATTATTTTTAAAATCACTCTAAAACCTCACTACAAAAACACAGAATTCCTTATACTGAAGTCCAATCGCATCGATGAATTGCAGGAAAAACAACCGATACAGCAAACCCAAAAAGGAATTTTTTTTTATTTCACTTTGTACACCACACGGTTGTAATATTAATAACAAACTCATTTTGAAATTCACGGGGCGATGGGAGGTGGCAGAATGTGCTGACTAGTCGCACGTGGAAGGGGTTTGCATGAAGAGCGAAAAGTAAATCCCAATTGCAAATCTCCTCATTTCAGAATACAAGCTACATGTCGAACGAAGAGCGACTTTTATCTTTGACTCGGCACCGACTTGGCATGCAGATGGCTCGCTCCCTATCGAAATGAGTTAGAAAAAGGAAAAGGGAGGCGCATTCTGTCCGGTTTGTCTTTTTGTCGACGACTTAAGTTCCTATTAAAATTGGCGTTGCTCAAGTTTGTTCGTCGGCGCGGGGTCTAATTTTCTTTTACGAGCTCCCATTTACTTGGCCGGTGGCAAATGACTTGTACAAATAAGAAAAAGAAAACGGAAGCCGAGTTTGGTGTTAGACACGAAGCCATTATCGCGCCGATTGCCATCAACGATAGCCGCACGTCCCCTCGAACGGGATGCGATGCGGGTGCGAGAACGGTAATCGTTTAATTTATTATCTAAATGAAATCGAATGCGATCGCTCTCCGTATCACGGACTTGGGCTCATTTGCATAGATAATGACTGACTTCCCCGTGGAATTACCGCCCATCTTCACCCCTTTTCATCCCGAATAACTTGGATTATCGCCTCGCGTTACCCATAACTTATTTCACACGTTATCCTCGCTTTTTTCTCTTAAATTTGTATTAAACAGTTTGCAGACACGTGTAAATTTGTTTTAAAGTTTATTTTTATGTGTGAAAAAAATTTTAAATTAAAGGTTTGGGATTTTTGGAATATTGTTATTTGTTTTTTATTTGTTGCGAGATTATTTTGGACGTAATTAGCGAGTTGGTTTGGGAACTGAATACGAATATTAAAGTTTTAGTGCAAACAATAAAAGGTGGACAGTGATAATTAGTTTTATTAATCTCGTTGTTATATGGAATGTTTAAAGACATTGGAGTGAAGTAAGTGCTGAAAAAGAGAGTAAATAATAGCTATTAAGTGCTGTTATGTTGTGAATGGTCGGGGGCTTTATGCGTGTAAATGATGTTGAGTATAGGATTTAGTAAGAAAATAGGATGTGGTAAGAAATTTTGCATTTTTTTCTTTAGTTAATTCAATAACGACATTATATTTAAGGAAAATAAACTCTTTTTTCACCCATTGAAAACTATAAAAAAAAAATAGTGTAAGAATGGTTATACTGTAGAAGCAATTGAAGAATATATAAATTAATATTTTGCAAATTTTAGGTACATAAAGGATAAAGCAAACATGGCAGCCGAAATTAATTAATTTATTAACAAATTTGCCGCTATTGCCGTAAATAAAAGTAATAGAAGAATTGTGTTAATTCTTAAGATGGAAATTTCTTGTAATGTAAAAATAACAAAGTAATATCAAGACTAGGGGAGGAGAAGTAGCAGAACCCAAGAGCATCCTAGATTTGAATTTGAGTAGCATATAACTTACATCAACATGCAACTAGACACATTCTGATTTACCTTTCTTGCGCCTATGGGCACCAATTCAAAGCGCCTCCTCCCATTCTTTTTTTCTAATTTACAAGAATATATTTTTTTTTTTTTAAATATTATTAAAAAATATTATTTCATTTACTACGGTATTCTATTAATTAAGTTATCCAGCCATTTGAAGTTTTTTTATACCTTCATTAGCGAAAAGAGCCGAAACAGTAAATTTTGGAAGACTCTTGCTGGTCGGCGCCCTTGGCAGTAGCTAAAATATCTTTTCCCCCTGAGTTCCAGTCATAAACTGAACTAATACAATTACACATTAGTATCCTGTACTTCACTTCATTCGATGTATTTATAGTAGCTGTTGCTGCCCCTTGTAGCATGAAAGCCCGCAATACGTTTCTGTATTAATCAGCATCTCTCTTCCTTTACTCCAACACTGAAAAACAATTTAATTACTTCCATTAAAAACTAAATTTCAAACCTAACACATTTAAAATCATACAAAACTATCCCATGATGCCGCTCATTAACTTATCGACGATATTCGGCCCGACGAGGCAGCCATATTTCACAGATAGCGTAATCATTTCGCCCTTTGCTGCCGCCTAATTATCAGCACAAAAAATTAATTAAGCACCCGACTTTTAATTAGATTCACTAATTGCAACGCGAGATAGCGGCCGAGCAAAACGGGGGTCAGATAAAAATCAACATTAACCTCCCCCCTCCCCCTCCCCATGTCTTTTTGCATCCTTTCTCTTCGCGAGTCCATTTTATGCGTCTGTTGCACGCAGCATCTTGGACCGAAGCACTCGACATCTGATCTAGCAGCAAACGATGACGTAATGGCTGATAAGAGGGCGCACGCGTCTGCACTGCGAGAGAGGGACTTAATCTGATGAATATTAAGAGAGGCAAATTAGTATCGTTGGGTAAATAAGTAAAGGGGAAGGGGATTATTCACTCGCGACATCCCTATCACAATGGGAGCCGGGGGTGGCTGAGTTGACTTCTCCTGACCACAAACTCATTTGCCCTCCTAATGGTTCTTCACGCGGGGGGCGCTCGAATCAAAAGGGCTCAAACTCACTGAACCTGTTTTTCAGTTTAACAGCTGCGGGGGCGCTGCTCGCGTCGACGACCCCGATGTGTCGAGGGTTGTAGCACGCGCCTATAAAACATTTTGCATGAAAAGGTTGTTTTTTTTGTTTTTGGATTGCGCGTTAAATACCAAAACAGGTATGTGGGGGAGTTATGGAGGTGAGTTTTATGGTTAAAAGTTTTTATTAGGATAATATATAATAAAGATGAATAAATTAGAAATATATATATTCGAAAATTTACGTACCCATGTTTTAAAATAATTTTTAAAATATGCAGTCGAACCCCATTATAACGAACTCGCTTAAAACTAAACTTCTGCTACAACGAAGGGATTCCAAAATCTCCAATCAATAAATCTCTAAATGTTAAAAAATTTCGTTATGATGAGAAAACCTGTTGTAGCAAACTGATTTTTTTTGTCCCAAGCGTTTCCTTATAACGGAGTTCGACTGTATTTCAAGTTAAATTTTTTGGAAAGAAATTTCACACGGTATTTCTAGTCCACGGTTGTAAAAATGTGTAATCTTTTAAAATACAAATGCTTTTTACAAAAATGAAATTTTTAAATAAGTTAACGAATTTTACAAACAGTGAAATATATTGAAATATATTTCTAATCCACATGAGTAAATACCACAAAATATTAAATTAATTGATATAATATTTAACTTTTCACTATAATCTCGCTTATAAATTTCGTTACTGAACATTACCTAATTTTATTTTTATATAATTTATAACTTATCAGTAAATCACAAAAATTCACAGACGTTTATCAGAAAATCTCACCGTCCTCGGCCGCATTTAAACCAATGTTTATTTGGGCTATCAAAGTTCAAAATTTAGTATTAAAATTTAGTTGAATCAACATTGATTTGTGATCACGTTGAAATAAAACAATGTTAGATCATCGTTAGTGATTACAACATGAAACAAAACTGAAATCAAATTTCAACGTTGATTTTCAGCAAACAAGTGACGGTAACGTTAAAATAACATTGATTCAATGATGATTTTTAATATTTTGCTACTCGAGAATTTAAGTTTTAAAAAAAGAATAAGTGAAAATTTTTTAATTTTTTGTTGTTGTAAATATCTTTTTTGCAATAAAAATGGCTCAGTTAGAAAAAAAAATTACAGAATTTTAATATATGCAATTATGCAAATTATTTTGAACCCACCTTATAAACCTAAATGAAACAGTTTCGATGGCCATGGCCAAATGACATTGTTCTATTGACCTTTTGCACATATTTTGCCACGCTTCATTAAATACGCCAAACACTCACATCGGATTCTGCCACTTTTTGCCGAATTCCTATTTTTATTTTTTCCATTTCTTGCAAGAATACGGTGTCGTAATTTAATACGATGATGAATGGGGTCAGTGATGTCACAGCAAAGTGAGAAGCGTCACTTTTAATTAAGGCAATGCCGTTTATCGGCCGCTTGTCCGGAAATTGAGTCGCGTTGGGCGCCGCCCGGCGTTGGGGGATCACTTAATAATTTTCACACTGCGTTCGCTCCGAGTGTAAGTCGCACCCAGTCAGCGCTGACGACACTCGAGATGAACGCCATCAATCAGCGATGTTCACAAACCCGCGCTCGGCTTCGGTGGCAACGCGGGGGTAACGAGCGCCACCCAACTCGGTGCCCGTCATGAAATAATTTTATTTCGTAAATCACGGTTTTTCATTAAATTGTAAAATTAAAAATTAAAATTTAGAGAAAATTTTTTTTGTTGTTGAAAAATGTAAACAAAAAAAATGGTGGTCATATTTCAATAAGCTCGGTGTTTGTCGATGGTTATTAGCGATAACTTGACCAATTTATCATTGGAAATTTTTCCAAGAAATATCTCCTCCCACTATTTTTTTAATAATTTTTTTTTATTTTATGTTTTTTGTTGTAGACATCTGATAAATGCATTAAACTGATTATTTTCAATTAAAAATGTGAAGTGTACATTTACCGGATGATGAATTGGTGCGATTAACATTCCGAAATTGAATTTTTTTTTTAAATTTTAAAAAATTTTAAAAAAGTAAAAAATTTTATAAGAATTTTCGTAGAGGCATAAAGAGGGATAATGTAACAATTTGCTAGAATATGGTTTTAAATCCGGCGCTCGACGGGACCGAATCGGATATAATTAGAGAAGGGACAGACGGGCGTGCTGCTAACAAAATATCCATTAACGAGATAATTAGAGCCGTTTATAGCTAGATTCATACTGCACTTTGTTTTTATTTAGACGCCCATTAACACTTGACTGCAGGGGACACACATTCCACCACGACCAAACTGGGTACAATTACCCAACGAAATACGACGATCACAAACCACGCCCTAAAATTAAGTCCCTGTAAAATAAATGGATAAATAAATAAATTTAAAAATTTTAATTTTAATTTTTTTGTTATAAAAAAGTGTTATGAAAGGGTTGAAAAGTAGCTTAAAGACTGAAATGATCTTAGAATTGTTTTTTAATGTGAATTTGAAATTTTTTTTACTGAAAAACCAAAATGGCGTCTTTAATTAGGTTTGATTTTATCTCGTTAGCCCTTAAATTGTTCACTTTAACCGAAAAGTATAGATTAAGTCTTGGATTTGGGCAGTAAGGAAAAAAAACAAGATGGTGGATGAAGCGCGAGAGAATAGATTGTCGTGGTCCACGTTGAGCCCTCGTTTAATGGCCATCCAGTCTGTTCGCCTCGCCTTTTCTTGCGGCCCGGTAATTAAGGTTGAATTACCAGCAGGTAAACCCATCATTACAGGTCGTTTTCGAGGTACCTTGGAGGAGATCTCCCTCCCTCCTTCTTTTCTCCTTCCACTTTTTATTCGAAGAACCGTGGGGGAAAAAAATTAAGGAAAAGGAGGTGGGTAATTTTTAATTATACGCGAAAAGAACCAACTATCGAACCTGTCACAACTTTGTTACGTTGTAGATAAGTAGACATCGATTCGATTAGAAGGTAAGTGTGTGTCACAATAATATAACAGAGTGAAAATGTTAGATTTGCAAATATTTACAGATTGTAAAGGTAATCAAATGCTATATATAGCGAATAAGTTATTTTAAATTTGTAAATGTGATTTATAATATTTACAAAGGTGTAAATGTTTGTAAATATAATATCTGATGATATTTATACAAATGTAAAGGATTTGTAAATGTAATAGTCGATATTATATGGGTTTAAGTATTTGTAAATATAATCCTAATATTTATATAATGCAAATTTATAAAGAGATTATCAACTATAAAGTAAAGTTATGTTTACATTTTATAAGTACCGTACGATGTTAGAGAGTTTGCGAAGAACAAAACTACTGTGTAAAGTGTATTTTTTCATCATGTCAAGGTGGATATAAATGAATTGTTTGTGATGGCTAGTGAAGTAGTTGTAAATATAATTTTACATTTACATTTACATCAGTGTAAATTTGATTTTTCATGCAGCGAAAGGCGGAGTACATGGCGGAAAGATGTGTTCTTTATTTCGAACATGACGTTACAGACAGAAATAATTTTTATTTTTAATTTTTAATAATTTTTTGGGTTTCTTCCTTCAGGGAATTTTTATAGAAATTTTTTAGATACATAAAAAAGATTTTTTTGGTAGATGGTGACAGTTGCGTTTGGTTTGGGTTCGGTGACTAAGAGAAAGGCCGATTTCCATGCCGACGGCGTTTCTCTGGCAGCCATTTGGAGGGCGACGATGTCGAGCAGAGCGCATCCTCCGAATAAAAACGAGCACTAGAAAACGATATCTCACGTCGACTGTCTTCACCCTGTGCCAACATTGTCATACACGATCCGAAAGAAAAGCAATGATCATCTCTGCTTTTTTTTTCTTGGTACAAATAACCTCATTCGCAGTTGAGGGTCCAATGTTTATTGATGTTTTAGAGCCTTAAAAGGGTTACTACAGTGTTTTCAGATGATATAATTGTATTTGAATGTTAAAATTTTATTTTGGATGTGATTTTTTGAGGGAATTGGGTAAAAATTGGAATTTT
>JAQIXT010000914.1:0-21888 GCA_034700445.1 Stenotaenia linearis | reverse complement strand
ACTCAAAATTCATTTCAAAATACTTTTATATTAACTAACCTTTGTAATCTTTTTAAACAAACAATAAAGGGTTAAATTCTAATCTTCACGTTATTAATTCTGGTCCTTGATTCACTGGTTGCTGCCATTTTAGTTTGCTTTCGTCGTCCTTGTCTTCTCTTATGACCCCCCCCCCCCTCCATGGCCCCCGGGTGTGAGATGTCACTTTTGAAATATTTTTCTTGGCAGTTTGTGTTAGTAAACAACTGGTGACTGTTATTTTGTGCAAGGTTCCGGGGTGAAAAGTGCGATCGCGTTCCATTCTTGAATGAACTGTTGATAAAATATTAAATGCGGGTCTTCTGGATGTTAAATTCACTTTGATGTTGTAGAGTCTAACCATTTTTCTAAATAAATTACTCATTCTCGCGTTCAAGTGATGCTCCATGTTGTGTTGGTGGAGGCGGCCATATTGTGCGTGACGTAAAGTTCAACCACAGTAAAAAATTTAAAAAAATGAACGGAAGCTTCAGATCAGATGAATCAAGTAAGGAAGTCAACAAATCGGCTGTTGAGATTCTTGGTGATGCAGGAAAGCCAACATGTGACACATGTAACGCGGTGAAGCCCATGCATGATTATTGAACCATGTTGTGAAATAAAGAAACTTACGACCATGGATACAACGTTCGAAACGACGAAAATTCGTTCACTGTTAAGGACTCAAAACCTGAAACGCGCAACGAGGAAGCGCAACGAGGAAGCACAATGTGATGCAGTGAAGCCCACAGACTAAGAGATACAATGCGACACAGTGGAGCTTACGATCGACGAGAAACGCTGTATTTCAGAAGGAACCGAATTAACGATTTTACCCACCGATCATTTGACAATTAAACAAGATCGTGCAACAAAATCATGTTAGCAATCGATAGTAAACACGAGAAATGCGAACTAAAACTCAGAATTCCTAGGATCTGTAAATCTCAATCGAATTGCCTTACGAAATAATCCAAGTAGATTGGATGTACTAGAAAATAATAAAAACTGCATCGAGGAACTATTAACAGAAATAATAAAATATACTTGACGAGGTATTGTAGCCGGGGGAAGCCTACCTGGCACTGATAACTACACATATAGTAGACTTATTGGTTATGTAAGTCTGGCATTTTGGAAATTGCAGTGAGCATGCGCTGTGCAGTTCGTCCTCTCTCGTTTCCGGTGACGTGAAAACTTCTCATCGAGATTTATTGTTTTATCTCATTGTCAAAATATGACTAACCTCTTTGGATAGACGGTAAAGTATATATTACAAGCACAAGCTGCAATCACACATGAATTCCAACTTCCTTCATAGTCGAAGTTGCTAGTTTAACCGAGTTTACTTACCATTGTGCGCTTATCATTAAATGACGACATGATTAGTCGTCACTTCGCGTCTCTTAAAGTGCAAGTAGCAATAACAACTACCTGGGATTTTATTAACTCTCTAACTGTCAGATATAAAATTAACTTTATAACACTGATTTTTTAAAAAAAAATTACGTAATGACTTTTCTTATTTGTTTATTAAATTCCATTTCCTTGGTGCTTGAATCAACGTTGAATTTTCACCTGAAATTATCTCAATTAAAATCGTTGATTGAATCAATTAAAATTCAATCAAAATTTTGCTTGGGTTGGGGCCAATTTGTTTATTAGGCGAACCTGGGTGATTGACTGGGGCACAATAGGTCTTAGAGGCACAGTCCAGTGAGGGACCATGTGATGAATCTTGAGACAACAAATAATGGTGGTATGACAGAACAAATCAATTAGCTCATTGTTGTGCAAATTGCACGAGCACATCAAAACATTTTTACTATACGTTTGTCATATCAACTCTCACAGGAAGCTACTTACTTTGATCATGCTTTGATTACTACTCATTCTCAAATTGAGGCGTAGGATTATTTTCGAAAGGATTTCTTTCGAAAGGATTGTTTTCAACAGGATTTTTTTTTCGAAAATGATTCTTTTCAAAAAGATTTTTTTCGAAAATGATTATTTTTGAAAGGATTTTTTCGCCATCCCAGCATCCTAGCCTAACAAGGGGGGCTCCAGCCCCCCCCTTGTACCCCCCCCCCCCACCTAACCTAAAAAGCTCTAATAAGTCATTTCAAAAAAAAATCTTGATTTTTTCGAAAAAAAATTCCTTGTTTTTCGAAATAAATCCCAAGTTTGTAATATTTCGAAACAAATCCGATTCGAAATATTTCCTTTCGAAAAAAATCTGTTTTACGCTCAAATTCCACTAAAGTTAACCAACTTTTTGTTAAAGCCGTTGCATGTTTGCAACTTGGAAACATAGTCCCAAGTTTTTGCTAATTGTTAAATGAAAACCAAAAACAGGCAAATGAAAATCAAAAATTTACAAATAAGGACTACATAAATTAAAAAATAGAAACTCAGAAATCAACTGGTATTATGGAAACTGGTTTATGATTTACAGGACCATTTCGCGAATTGTTCTTTGTTGTACGTAGGGGATTAGAAGACACCAAAGGGGAATGTGCCATGAAATTTTTTAAAGATACTTCTTTATAATATATAATACTACGGAATACAATTTTTGAAACAGTTTAAAAAGTAATAACAAATTAAATATTACAGATAACTAATTTTAATCATGGAACTTACTGAGCATAATGGTAATGGAAATGCAGTTTTAAATATCGAGGCAAAAGATGTCAAAAACGAAATACGAACAATTGTTAATAAAAAAACATATAACATCAAGCGTGCCAAATTTACCAGTCAACCTGGACCATCAGGTAATTATCATTATTATTATCAAAATATTTTTGGTACGGTAGTCTCAATTGAAAAATACTGTTTGTAATAGGTAACAAAGTTCGAATTTTGGAGAGTCAATGGAATCAAGAAACTGTATCAAGTGAAGCTACTTCACATTGTACTCTAAGACAAAAACTACAGGAATTATACAAAAAATATACTTTACCCAAAGTTGCTTGGCTAACTGAAGGACAGGCTTTGCCATTGGATGAATACTACGTTGAACTTGAGCTCAGTGAATCCAGCCAGTTAATAAAAATGGAAAAAATTTTTGACCAGACATCATCAATGACCAAAAAACCATCGAGGATATTGATCGAAGGTCAACCTGGATATGGCAAGACGACAATGGCAATTAAGCTTGCATTCGATTGGGCTAATGATGAAAAATACATTGACTTTAAACTAGTTTTTTTATTTCCACTCAGAGAATTACAAGATCAAACCATAAAGGACTGTATTGCTAAAATAGGAAAGCGATGTGGTTTTAAGAGGAAAAAGATTATGAAAATAGTGAAAGAAAACCAAAAAGATGTGCTTTTTATATTCGATGGACTGGATGAATTATCAGCTGAAGGTCGACTTCACATAGCACAAATATTACACAATCAACAATTCTGTAAAGTGACTGTGGTTGCGTTTGGTAGAACAGATTCCTTCACACTAATGCCTGAAGAACGCCAAAAATTGTTTGGTTTAGCTAATGCCGATGATAAATATCATGACAAACAATTATCCATATTAGGGATTCGTGATGAGGAGAAGAAAGAAGAATTTATAAAAAAGTTCTTGCTACCATCAATGGACCAAAACATTATCGAAAGTCTAGATTTGCAACTAGATTTGTTTGATTCACCTTTATTTTTAATCCTCTTACCAGTAATCGTTCATGAAAACGATTACGTCCAACCAACAAGCAAAACTGATTTTTATAAACAATTGTTTAATTGCATCATCAAACAGAGTTGCAAAAATCGTGCCCGCCATCTGGACCTATCCTTTGATCTATTCCATCTTGAGTCTTCTCGCAACTATATTCAGGATATTGTGTATAAATTTGGGAAGTTGTGTCTGGAAAAACTTATGAAAAATAATCTACAGTTTGAAAGTGATGATTTGATGCAGGATGTATACGACATTGGACTTCTTAGTAAACATAGCGAGATAAATAAGTTCGATAGAAAGAATGATTACGAAGCTTTTCATACGACCATCATTGAATTTTCTGCTGCTGTTGCTTTGTGGATGGCTTTTAAATTCGACAGAATGACATTTGCAGAAACACATTTGCAACCTTTTGTGCCCTTTTTCATGAAAACAGCAGGAATATCTCTAGTAATACCTTTTCTTAGGGACTTAATGGACAAAGACTGGTCCCTTATGCCATCCATTATTACCCAAGTATGCGTAGAGTACATACAAATGCTAAACCGGCATTAGAGTTACAATGCGGGGGAAATATCGATTCTGCAATTAGAACATCTACGGTAGAATCGAAACAAAGTCCAAATCTTTTTGTTTTATTTTCGAAATGCGTAATTTTTATACGAGTATTAAGTGTTTGATAAAAGTGACGTAATTCAAGTGCATTGTGGCCAAAATCATTTTCAAAATCTAACAATATAACCTTCCGAATGATAATCTGACTTGTTTTTATTAATGCCTATACAGTATTTATAAATCTATCAATTTTTACAGCAAAAAATGAAATAAAATAAAATTTGCTGACCAAAAACATCAATTTCTTCTTTTTTGTGTAAAGAAAATTGATGGCTCATAATTAAAATATATTAGCAAAAATAATAAAATTATATTTATCAATATGTAGGGAGGGAAAGCCTACATACCGTAGTAGCTTATTGGAGATGTAAGTCTGGCAAGTAGGAAATTACATACAGTGAGCATGTCCGGTTCGTTTCCGACATAGAGATGAGAGGCGACCTGAGAACTATTCGTCGAGATTTGTTGCTTTATTTCACTGTCAAAATATAACTAGTCTCTTCGGATATAAGGTAAGGCATATATTAAAAGCTGTTAAGTAGTATTATCAATTACACACACAGGAATTCCAACTTCTCTCATTCGGTAGTTGAAGTTGCTAGTTCGATCATCATCGTGCGCTCCTCATTTAAAATTCGTCACGTGATATGTCGTCATTTCGCGTCTCTTTTAAACATAGTAAACAGCAACTACCTGTCTACCTGAGATTTTATTAACTTAACTCTCTATCAACGATGTATTTTTTAATTTTTAATTCTTTAAAAATTACTAGCGATTACTGGCTTTGCTTACTTATGCTTATTAAATTCCATTTCCTTGATACTGTAGTTACTAAAATTAATATTAATTTTAATTAATAGGTTTCCCATGTAACAAAATGAATTGAAAAATCAACATAGCACTTTTTCGATATGATTCTCAACGTTGGGTGTTGAATCAATATTGAATCATCGTTGATTTTAACATTGAAATCACACTTAAAAAGCGCAATATGATCAACATTTTTTCATTGACTTTGATAAAATCAACGTTGATTCAAACATGACATTGAATCAATGTTGAATTTTCAAGTGAAATTATTTCAACCAAAAATCATTAATTCAACCAACTACACGGGTTAGGTAAACCTAGGCAGTCACACAGTTCAATTTATTAAATTTATATTTTATTATCTAATCGAAATTGTGCTTAATTGTGGAAATTTTTCCACATGAAATAATTTGAACTTTGTTTTATTACTTATGTTTGTACGCCATCGGTTTTTATCTTTAGTCGCGCTGTTTTGTTGCGACGAAAGAAATACTTGACTCAAGAATGATGACTCGTCATTATTTATGGCTGAGACAGCTTTGGTAATTTATTATTTATTTCTTGAAGTTTATCATTGCATTGCATTAATTCCTATATTGACTTCTGCTTCTTCACTATTGCATTCTTTTAGCATTCGGTTAAATTCTTGGAGCTGAATTATTGATGACTGTGGAAATTATTTACCAATAAATTATCTTGATTCAGCATTTTAACATTCGGGATTTTGTTTAATGTAAACTTACTTTAAAGAAAAAGAAGCAAAATGGAGGGTAATGAAAGAATAAACGATTACATAATTGAATTTCTATTGTGTAATATATAGACTTTAGTTTCTTCAATATGCTATGAATGGATCTTGAAGCAACAGTAAATGGTGGGATAAGAGAACAGAAATAGCTCATTGTTGTGCAACATGCACATCTAAACATTGCGATCAAGTTTTTCAACTTTAACAATAAAGTTGGCTGCTTTGATTACCCTTCTTCTTTTCTCAAATTCCACTGGACGTTATGAACTTAGTAACTCAGTCTTAAGTTTTTGTTAAGGGGTAACTATCAAATGGAAACCACAAATAGGTAAATGGAAATCAAAAATTTAGAAATTAAAGACTATACAAATTAGAAAATATAGAAACTCAGTTTGGCATCCAATTGTTGTACTGTAACTGAGTTGTGGTTTTACCAATATACAGTATATTTTTGTGGTAGGGGATACTTCTTTATAATATAATACTACGGAATACAATTTTTGAAACAGTTTAAAAAGTAATAACAAATTAAATATTACAGATTACTAATTTTAATCATGGAACTTGCCGAGAATCATGATACTGGAAATGTTGTTTTAAAAATCGAGGCTGAAGATGTCAAAAACACTATACAAACAAATGTTAATAAACAAACATATAACATCAAGCGGGCCAAATTTACCAGTCAACCTGGACCATCAGGTAATTATCATTATTATTATCAAAATATTTTTTTTGGTACGGTAGTCTCAATTGAAAAATACTGTTTGTAATAGGTAACAAAGTTCGAATTTTGGAGAGTCAATGGAATCAAGAAACTGTATCAAGTGAAGCTACTTCACATTGTACTCTAAGACAAAAACTACAGGAATTATACAAAAAATATACTTTACCCAAAGTTGCTTGGCTAACTGAAGGACAGGCTTTGCCATTGGATGAATACTACGTTGAACTTGAGCTCAGTGAATCCAGCCAGTTAATAAAAATGGAAAAAATTTTTGACCAGACATCATCAATGACCAAAAAACCATCGAGGATATTGATCGAAGGTCAACCTGGATATGGCAAGACGACAATGGCAATTAAGCTTGCATTCGATTGGGCTAATGATGAAAAATACATTGACTTTAAACTAGTTTTTTTATTTCCACTCAGAGAATTACAAGATCAAACCATAAAGGACTGTATTGCTAAAATAGGAAAGCGATGTGGTTTTAAGAGGAAAAAGATTATGAAAATAGTGAAAGAAAACCAAAAAGATGTGCTTTTTATATTCGATGGATTGGATGAATTATCAGCTAACGGTCGACTTCACGTAGCACAAATATTACACACACAACAATTCTGCGAAGTGACTGTGGTTGCGTTTGGTAGAACAGATTCCTTCATACTAACGCCAGATGAACGCCAACAATTGTTTGGTTTGGCTAATGCCGATGATAAATATCATGACAAGCAATTATCCATATTAGGGATTCGCGATGAGGAGAAGAAAGAAGAATTTATAAAAAAGTTTTTGCCACCATCAATGGACAAAAACATAGTTAAAAGTCTAAATTTGAAACTAGATTTATTTGATTCACCTTTATTTTTAATGCTCTTACCAGTAATGATTCATGAAAATGGTTATGTCCAACCAACAAGCAAAACTGATTTTTACAAACGATTGTTTAATTGCATCATCAAACAGAGTTGCAAAAATCGTGCCCGCCAACTGGACCTACCCTTTGATCTATTCCATCTTGAGTCTTCTCGCAACGATATTCAGGATATTGTGTATAAATTTGGGAAATTGTGTCTGGAAAAACTTATGATAAATAATCTACAGTTTGGAAGTGATGATTTGATGCACGATATATACGACATTGGACTTCTTAGTATGCATAGCGAGATAAATCAGTTTGATAGAAAGAATCATTATGAAGCTTTTCATATGACCATTATTGAATTTGCTGCTGCTATAGCTTTATGGATGGATTTTAAATTATTCGACAATACGACATTAACAAAAGCAGTTTTGGAACCTATTGTTGCCCATTTCATTGACACACCAGGATCACTAGTATTACCTTTTCTCGCACGCTTAATGGACAAAGACTAGTCCCTTGTGGGATCCATTATTTGCCAAACAAAACAAGCACGCTTACGAATTTCTAACTTAGCATTAGAGCGGATACTTTAGCAAGAAATTTATTTCCAGTGAATGATTTACGATTTGTGGGCTTTTTGAATAATTTTGCAAAAAATTTCAGACTTTTATTTGACAACTGCTGATAACTGCAGTTTTATGCAGGCAGGTATGGTTGTGGTTTTTGGGAGGATGGCATACTTTGTAGATTCAAGGAGGTGAATTGGAATACAGCGGATTCTGGTTAATTGGGACACAATCAGGCCTATAGTATGCTTTGTTCCAATTATGACTATGCCAATTACACAAAAAGAATCACAGCTGTAAATTGCCCTTTGTTTTCATATCTCGAAATTGTAACTATTAAGTAACATTTTATAATTCCATATAAAGCAGATATAATTTGAAGAGATAAATTTACCAACCATGCATCATCATCAGAAGCCAAACTATAGATTTACAAGACAAACAGTAAAAACTGCTCATTGAATTTTGAATGTTACAGCATTTCTTACTGTTTGTGGTAAATACTAGTATACTCGATAAAGCACATCAAACTTGTCTGCCAATGGAGTTAGCAAATAAGTGCGTACAAAAATATTACAAAATCAAATTTGTGATGATAATATCACAGTTGGTGGATAGAGTAAATAGTTACCACTCTCTGATTGGCCTTAGTTGGTTAAGGTGAAGTTTCTGAGACAACTCGCTAGTTGGCGCTGCCGTTCGTAGCGCGCAACTTGTTTTCGTTAGCAACAGCAACTTGTTTTCGTTAGCAACATTGCTGGCAGGTAATAATTTTAAAAAAGGAATTTCCATGTATTAAAGTGAGTAGTTTAAGGTGTTCTAGTAAGATTAGATTACTTGAGATCATTTTTAGAGAGGTTTATATGAATTTATATTACTTACTCCCTTCAAAATCAATAACTTAGTTAACATACAAACAGGACTAACATTCCACAATTACAATTTAGTGCTACAAAAAATGGCAAACAATTAGCTCGTAATTTCTCCCATCCACCAACTGTGATAATATCAATTGCAGCTATTATCATTTTTTGGAACTTAAAATTCCATTTTCATGATTTGTAATTAGTTTGCCTTCAATGCTGGTTGATTTTATGCTTAGACCAATAAGGCCAGGCCTAGGGCGGCTTGTTTCTTGGCCGTGCCACAGGCAGCCAAATCCAAGGGACAATCACAAGTTTGATCCCATACAAAGTGTGGGTGGGTGAATGCTGCAAGCAATCCTGGGCCATTGCAAGCTATGCTTTACTACAATAAAACTACATTGTCCAAATCAGTCGATTTTTGATCAATATTGATCAAATTTTTGGTAATAATGGTTATTTTTTACTAAAATCATTGAATTTTGTCGAAATTATTGAATTTCTGGCTAAATTGCTAAATTTTTAATCAAAATTTTTGATCCAAGTTTTTGATCATTTTTTGAAAATATTTATTGAACTTCATCAAAATCTTTGAATTTCAATAATTTTGGCTCAGATTACTGAAATTATGGCCAAAATTGCTACGGTATAACTGTATAGAAATTGTTAAATTTTTAGCTAAAGACATTAGTTTTAATTTGACTATTTTGCTCGGGTTGAGTATTCTATCTTTGTTTAAAGTTATTCAATTAGCATTGAAAAAGTTCATTATTTTAAAATGAATTAATTTCACAACCATGTCTTATTGATACGAAAATAACATAAAGAAACTTGTAAATCCTACAAAAGGCTTTCGCAAAGTCTTGAATAAAAAGCAAAAATTTCTAAACTCATCACCTAAATCTTTAATATCAAAAACTTATAACGAACTTAATTGTACTGATTTTCGTCGTGCTTCAAAACACCGAAGACGGATTGCTTTTATCATATCCCTTTCCAAGGTACGAGGATATCTCTTTTGTGTTGCAGCTGCAAAGAGTAAAATATAAATAGTTGAACAATTTCAAAAATTCTTACCTACACACCAATTATAGCATTCACTATTTTAGGATCCAATTCTTCAAGCGACTTTAATTTTCTGCTTCCACCTATACGGCTCCTCGATAACGTGGCATCATCAAATATAGATGCAAGTAGATTACGAGCCATAGCAAAAGGCGATGAGCTCCTGGTAATTACTGCCTGCCACTGAGTTTGAGATAAATACACACCTGAACCAGGATGAACTTCTACCTGCTGAATTGCAAAAAAGGAGAAAAATTACCTTTATCGATGAACGGAATTTGTTAATTTCATTGAGACTTACTAGTACAAGCTTTTCGGTACTGGTATTGGTGGTGTTTGTGTTTTCTTTTGAAATCTTTCCTTTCTTCTTTGTTTTTCTGATTTCGAGTACTGAAAGTCAAAATAATAATTTTAAATTGTTGTAATAGGTGTTTAGTTTACAGTTTCCTTTACACTTGTGATGAATTGTGGATACTAGATTTACAAAGTGTCAATTCAACATTCAGTTGAATTAAGTTGCAATGTAGTTTTGAATGTTATGTTCAGCCAATCAGCCAACTATATTTCTTTCATCCCTAATAGCACAAGGACATTTCAATGACGTCTGTAATATCCACAATGTCGAATGTAAATGTTAAAACTACTACTATACCTTTTACGATTCCCCGTCTAAAATATTCAATTTCGGTCTTCAAATTTTTGTTTTCTTGAAGTAGTCGCCTATTGTCTTCTTTAAGTTTGGTAATTTCATCAAGGCTATCATTTGATTCATGATTCTCAAGTTGTTTCTTTAAAAAAAAGTCAAATTAACAAATATAATATTAAATTTAATTATAAACTTACAGATACTAGTAGTTTACGTTTTTTCACAGGTCTTGTATAGTTTGGACTTGGTCCTTCGGCCCTTTTGACTCCAACAGCTTTTCCTACGGCTTCTTTTTCGTTTGTTTTTTCTTCATCCGCATTTACATTATTTACACTTACACTTGAATCTAGATTCAATCAGACAAAAGTATTTTAACCAAAGTGATTATAGTCTAGAGAACACCCCAGGTGGGGCGGAAATAGCATCTTCCTAAATCCATCCCATCTGGGGCGGAAATAGACACGCAGTTATGTAAACTTATTGTATACATTTACATTACGTTAAAATTTTCCGGACAGCGTTCATTTAAAATCGTAATTGTAAGGTATATTTGTTCTTTACAATAAATTTAATTGATTGGAAATTTTTGTTAAATCCTTAATTATTAAATATGTTATAATAAAATATTCTTACCGTAAATTTGCGTGACAGTTACATCGCCAAAATTTTGCCATTTAGTTTTTGGGTGTTCTCCGTTTTTCCACATTGCCATGCGCACATCCTTACTGCTTGGATCAAAATCGTTTTCATCGAAGTCTTGGGACCACGACGTTTCGATGGCAGCGTATTTATCGCCCCCGTCTTTTTTAAATTGCAAGAAAGCGGACATTTTCCCCATTATACTTGTAAATGCTTTGTACTTACGTACAAAACTGATAATTTAATAGAGGTTTGTTGTAAAAAAAAATAGTCAGCAAAACGTCGCAGCAATAGCAGTGAAAAGTCTTCAAGTTGCTGTTATGTTATGTATAAACCCGTCTATTTAAACATCCATCCTCTACTACAGGGCGGGTCTTCGACCGAGTCTGCGACACTATTGGTCAAAAAAATGACCGATGACCCGTCCCCTGTTAACAAAACGTGGAAGCTAGCATTCTGGCGTCATAATGACGTCAGATTTATTGATACTCAGGCATCATTTTGATGCCAAAAAGACATCCAAAAGGAGTCATAAATTTGTCCACTTCCAGTTCTGTATCTGCAATTACCATAGAAATGTCAGTTTTCTGCATCATTTTGATTCCTATTGGACTTCTTTATGACTTCAACATGATATCGTTTGAAACTGGATTATAATCCCATTTTGGATGTCATTGGGCATTGGTGAAAAAATGAATGGATAAAAAAAATAAAAATTTATTTTCAATGAGAGAAGGGATAGGGGATATGGGGGGGGGGATCTGCAGAAGTACGTGGACATAAAAATATGAATTTCTTATGATTTAAGACATAAAAACTGCATTTTAATAAACAGAAACTTACTATTTTTATTGTGTCAGAATTGTAACATTTATTTGTACGTCATTATGACATAAAATTCTGATGTTTTAATGATATCATTTTTGATTGTCATTATGACATCCTATTTCTGACATCTTTTGGATGTCATATTTCTGATATTATAATCACACCCAAATTAAGTAAAAAATATGACATCCAAAAGATGTCAGAAATTAGATGTCATTAAGATGTAGAAGTTTGTCTTAAGGCATCATATGACATTCAGGAACAACTTGGACATCATTATGACATTAGAATGCTAACTGTGAATTTTACATGATCTCCACAGGACAGCCTCAAGCATTAGACATTTAAAGGACATTCTCGAGAATGTCTTGATCAAGACGTCTACAAGATATCCCCAAAGGGCATCTTCAAGATGTCTATTAGAAATCCTAAGTACATTCTTAAGATGTCCATTAGACATCTAATATTTTAATATTCTTAAAATGTCCATTAGATATCTAAAAAATTACACATCTTATAAGGGGGAATTTATGACATTTTGATGATGAAACATCCTATTAGGGATATTTTAAGCCATTCTCTGAACGTCCAATTGATGATGCTTAATTGAGATTTATAGGTGTGGCCATTCTAAGAGGTTATCATTTATGGGTACTTGGATGTTTCTGAACAATGAACATCCTAGACTTCATGTGTTGTTGGGTTTGAAACACTTTTACTTCTCACTTTATGTTAGGTTTTGTTTCAAAGAATTACTAGCGATGCATTTGATGCATTAAGTATGGAGATGCTTGGCTCTGAGTCAGAAATTGCACTCAGTGTGCAAGCTAATTAGCTCATCTTAATAAATTTCGTTTGGTATTTGCTTCTAAATAGGTCGACAAAGATATGTTATTCAAGAGAAATAATTAGAAGAAACACGTGAACACAACTGCTTAACCACAAAATCTGAATTTAACCTTCCGTGCTGGTAAACTACGTCTTTTGTACTGGGTTTTATTTCTTTTAAGTTCATTTAATTTTCCTTTATAATCATTATAAAACACTAAGTTAATTTTCTACAAATGAATTAATTTCACGACAATTTTTCACTTTTTATAATGTTCATTCACATATTTATTCTGTTTCTCATTACATTGACTTTTCTTGCATTATGGAAATGTGTATACCCTATAAAAGATCTTTTACAATGTCTTGAATAAAAAGCAAAAACTTCTAAAATTCAGTTAAAATATTCAATAGAAATTACAATGAACTTGATTTTTTAATTTTGAACCGTATGTTCGAGCACGTGAAGTTGATTGCAGATCTCATTTTCTGTTGAGTGGCTTTTGGATATTTACTTTGTGTTGCAGCTGCAAAGAGTAGAAAATAAATAGTTGAAAAACGTCAAATATTCTTTCCTACGCACCAAATACAGCATTCACTATTTTAGGATCCAATTCTTCACCACGTGATTTTAATTTTCGGCTTACACCTACACGGCTCCTCGCCAACGTGGCTTCATCGAGTAGAGATTGAAGTAGATTACGAACCATTCCAAAGGCTGTGAAACTCCTAGTAATAACCGCTCGCCACTGTTTTTGAGATAAATATACACCTGAACCTGGATGAATTTCTACCTGCTGTGGTACCGTAAAAAGAGGAGAGTTATTATCTTTATTAATGAAAGAGAATTTCATTAAGACTCACGTGCTCTTTGCTAATAGTTTTGGCTGCGTTTGTCTTTTCTTTCGGAACCTGTTTTTTACTCTTTTTGATTTCAAGTACTACAAGTCAAAATAAGAATTGTAAATAGATTATGCAAGGGTCATACTGAGAATGGCCTTGTGCTCTCTGTTTTGTTCACAGAAAGACATAGCTACTTGTTGATTAAAAATTTTCAACAAAATGTCTTTTCAAATGTGTTAAATTTCTTGGAAATTTCTTAAAAATTCGAATAAATTAAGCAAAAAATGGAAACGACAGTTAGCTATCATTATACAGTAGCGATGCCAATCCCACTGGTTAACGGTCATTCTGAAGGATGTTCTCAGGGCGAGCAATTGATGATGGTTTGTACAAACGTTCGTAAATGTCCATGGAATGTCATTTACAGGACTTTGAAATTTTCTGTATAATCTTAGGATGTTTTGTGGACGTCTTGCACTTTCTTAGGCGTCACATAACTTAGGAGGGTAGTAGAATAAATAATGGGAATTGAATCAAGCTGTAACATAGCGTTGACCTTTGAATGATACGCCCAGCTAATTAGGAACTATTAGCTTCATGTTTAACATTCCATGCCTTTTTGTTTTGCGCTGCCTCTTAGGTCAATTTAAAAAAGAACTAGGAGAAATTGGCAAGTGTGAATACATTTAAGTATACTGTTAAGTTGGGTGTGAACCAAGCCTTAGAAAGGTGTAAATGTTAAAACTATTACCTGTTACAATTCCTCGTCTGAAGTTTTCAATTTCGGATTTCATATTTTCGTTTTCTGCGATTAATCGCCTATTGTCTTCTTTAAGTTTATTAATTTCACTATTAAAGCTATCATTTGCTCTCGCATTTGCTTCATGTTCTTCAAGTTGCTTCTAAAAAAACTCAAATTAACAAATATAACATTAAATTTAGTTATTTGCTTACTTCATTCTCAGTAACACTGACAATTTCAAATATATTTCGCCTTAATAAACAGTTTCCATTCTAAAATTACAGAAATTTAAACTTATCAATAGTTTTGCAAACGAATGTGTCAAAAAATATGAAATTAAAACTAAAACTTACCGCAAGTTTAAGTTTCTTCACGGGTCTTGTATCATTTGGATCGGGTCCTTCGCGCCTTTTAACGCCAATTTCTTCTTTTTCCTTCGCGTTTGCAGTTTTTTCTTCATCCTTATTTGGCACACATTGTGACGAATCTAGATTCAATCAAGTGAAAAACGGATTTCAATTATGACGAAAAAATTAATAATTTTTAATAAATAAATTCCCACAGACTCACAAATGTTAAAAAATTTCGTTATAAAGAAAACTCTTATTGGTGTCCTCAATTCACTATTATTTTTATTAATATTTTGAGGTTTATAATTTTTTTTTTTTTTTAAATTCAAAATGTTTCTTCTGATTCAAATAATAAATATTCTTACCGTAAGTTTGCGTGACAGTTACATCGCCAAAATTTTGCCAAACGGATTTCGAGTTTTCTCCAGTTTTCCACATCGCCATGACCAAATCCTTACTGTTTGGATCAAAATCGTTTTCGTCAAAGTCATGGATCCACGACGTTTCGATGGCAGCGTATTTCTCGCCATTTTCTTTATTAAACTGAATCAAAGCGAACATTTTCCCCATTGCAAAGGTAGAAAACAATCACGGTCTGGAAAAGGTCGCAACAACAGCAAAGGAAAAATCTTCGGTTAACAAAATTCACGTGTTTACCTCGCTAAATAACCGAAAAAACTAACCGACAACCCGCCACCTATATAGCAAAACAATAATTTAGTAATTTATGTTCGTATTTAATGAAATTTTACTAATATTAATATAACTTATATTATTTTTAAATTTTTAAATTCTAAACAACTACGAAGTTTACAATCAATAGTATTTTGTGATTGCAAATGACTGAAGACAACAAATCATTTACATATTACAATTGTAGTGATTCGAATTAATGAATTTTATTCAACGCAATATAAGTTACATTCATAATATCAGCAAATTATTGTGAAGTGTACGTATTCGGATTATACCAACTAGGTGGAGAAGGTTTTCTCGTCCAAGTTTGGCTCGCAACTCTATAAAAACAAATCAACAATTTAACCAACATCAATTTCCATCAATGAAACTGGCACTCACCTAGTTGCTAACCAATATTCATGTTTATTAGCTACATTTCGATGTAACATAAGCGTCTGTAAAATATCATGGCCGTGCGAATGATAACACTGTCCAACCCAAACAGCAGTTACACCTAAAAAACAGCAAAATATTTACATAAAAATAGTAATTTCTGTAAACAAAGTGCAAATTTCAGTAATTTACGACAAAAATTTGTCGATTTTTATTTTAATTTTAAAATTTTGCAAATATTTTACAAATTAAAAAATTCATACCTGATGGAAACGAAACCGTAAACCCGAAAGTTCCTTCTTCTCTTTGACTCGTTTGTCTAGTTCTTGCGCCGAGAATCGTTCCCGTTCCTTTCTTTTCGTCGTTTTTAAAAAAGAAACCGCCGAAAGTGATGACAAACCCTTTGGGTACATCTTCGGTTATGTACATTGTAAGATGAGAGTCACTCTTCCACCATCCTGTCAGACTGCAATGGTGACTTGGGGGTAGGTGATGGGGTTTTGGGGGATGTGAATCGGATTTTCCACTCTAGTTTTGTATCTGAGATCAATTTTTCATTTAATTTGTTGATTTTTACAACTTACCATCAATGGCTTGATCTGCAAAGCCAAAAGAAGAAGAAATACGAGTTTTTCTATCATTTTCTGGGTCTGGGTTGTGAAAATGGGTTGTCAAGTGATTCCATGTATATATATTCGAAGGGTTATTTACTTTTTTGGTTTTTGAATGTAATAAAAAGTGAAAGGTGTCAGGATTTTTAATTTATTACAAATTACGAGCCATAAATTAATTTTATGTAACAAAGTTTTTATTTCTTTCTTTTAAAAAAGTTAATTATCAAAGAGTATTTACAGGTAATAAAATATAGGCTTAATATAAGCCTTGTATAAGCCCAACTAAAAAAAATTGCATAATTTTTCAAAAAAATTGTGTGTTCGTCACTTAATAACAAACTATAAAATTTTAGTTAAAAATTTGTAAATTTCAAAACAAAAATAAAAATCGACAAATTTTCTGCGTAAATTACTGAAATTGCTATTTTTATGTAAATATTTTGCAAATTTTTTTATGTTTGAACAGCAAGTGACTTTAATGGCCCATTAATCTCGTTCTTTGACGGTTTGTAAACGTCACGTGACCTCAGGAAGAAGATGTGAAGTTATTCGGTGATAAATGCCGAGTTGAGAAGCCGTCGCAAAATGAAGATACGTTTGCATCGTTTATAATCAATAAACCGTCCAAATGTGTTGGAAATTGAAAAGTCTGGAAAAAAAATTAAAATTAAAAAACTAAAAAATTTAAAAAAAATTAAAAATTTAAAAAATATTTAAAATTTTAAAAAAAAATTAAAAAATTAAATATTTTATGGCTCTCCATGTTGGTTTTTAATAATAGGGTTTGGGCTTTTAGAGTGTAATTAGTGGGTTAAGTGCATAAATTGATGTTGAGGGACTTCTAAAAAAAGAATTTTTTTTTTTTTTTTTTTTGTTGTTGTTGAAGGAAATTTTTTTTGTTGATAAGATCTAAGTAGTTGCCTTGAGTGTGGAGAGTGGAGTTGAACTTTTGGATGTTGTTGAGACAATTGGATGGTTTTTGTAATTGGTGGTATCAGGGGACGATGTCGCTATTGTGTGAAGAAGATGAGTCATGTGAACTTTATTGATGTTAGGGTCTTGAGATGTGGGGTGGGAGTGGGAGGGGGGTTTAATTGTGGGTAATTAATTTTTGGGATTGTTTTGTCGGTTGTTTTTGGGTTTTGATTTCCGTGAGTGAGGTCGGGATGAGGAATGAGGAATGTTTGGAAGGTTATTGAAGTTCTGGAAAGTTATTGAAATGGTGAATAAATACTTGGAATTTTGGAAAATGTTAATGAAAGTGTATAATATTCGATAGGGTAATGAAATTATTGGGAAAATGGGAAAATCGATAAAAAAATGTTTTAAAAAGTAGAAAAATCGGTAAAAAATATCGAAAAAATAGAAAAATCGGTAAAAAATATCGAAAAAATAGAAAAATCGGTAAAAAATATCGAAAAAATAGAAAAATCGGTGAAAAATATCGAAAAAATAGAAAAATCGGTAAAAAATATCGAAAAAATAGAAAAATCGGTAAAAAGTATCGAAAAAATAGAAAAATCGATTTAAAAATGTTTTAAAAAGTAGAAAAATCGATCGAAAAGGTTTAAAAAGTAGAAAAACCGATAAAGGTATTTTAAAAAATGGGAAATCGATCAAAAATGTTGGAAAAAGTTGAAAAACCGATATAAATATTGAAAAAAAGAAGAAAAAACGATGAAAATGTTGAAAAATAAATGTGTTTGAAAAAATCGAAAATTTCAGGGGAAAAAATATTAAAACGTCGAAAATTATCAAAAACTCAGATAAAGTAAAATTATCAACAAAAAAAAATAAAAATTCCCAAAAATAAAACAAATTTCCAAAAAACAATAATAAAATATAAACCTCAAAAAAAAAAAAAAAAAAAAAGAAACATCTGAAACTTTAAGAATCTAAACATCGGAATAAACCAGAGAAGTTCTAAGAAAAACACCACAACTTCTCACAGTTAACCCTACTTTACTCTCTCTGCCGTAAACTAGATGGCACCACTGAAACTCATTTCAAACCTTCACACATTCATACACCAACTATTCTTAAAATCTTAACTAACAACACCTAATCTTAACAAAACCAAAACCTTTCATTGAAAATAAAACTCCTTACCTTTTTCCGCAACGCTTCAGCTGCCGAACTTATATAGTCTCCAGTTTTATCATCCACTTCACGAAAAACACATTCACGTTTCGCTGTATTCTTGTACACAATTATCCACTAAACAAGAATTAAAAACCATCAAACTTAATTACCACAATTAACTTAATATTACTTTAGGCTTCCTATCAATGGTATAATTAGGCCCAACAGTCATCAACAAATATTTAGGCTAAAAAAAAAAAAATTAAATAATTTAAAAAATTACAAAATATTTATATAAAAATAGTAATTTCCACAAAGAAATTGCAATTTCTGTAATTTACACAGAAATCTCGTTATAACGAACAATTTCGTTGAAATTTTTTCGTTATAACTAGGTTAACAAAATTTTGTTTACCTTTAAATCATCAATTTCTTTACCTTTAAACCGTCGAGTGTTTCAATCAGAGCCGATCTCGTTGGTGCACTCCGAACAAAGTTATCAACCAACGTACACGTTATCAAAATAGCGAGAAGTTTCATGTTCGATTATCGATTTTGTTGAATAAAACTGGAGCGCGATGCAAATCAAGTATTGAGCCGTGAATGAAATGTCTAATTACGCTTTCGCTTTTATATTGAACCATTTGCACCTTCACTTTTTAACCTTGCTCGTTTTCTCATTTCGGTTTCGAAGGTTAGCGACCAAGTTCATGCCCCAAATTTGGGTCAGGACCAAATTAACTATTAAAAATCTGCACAAATCTGGATGTGACTGTCTTCGGTGTGTTATTTAGTTGTCATCCTTGGTTTTTTTTATTTTTTTTTGATTTTTTGGGTTTTGTTTTTTTAAATATTGGTAACGGTGGTTGATAATTATGGATTGTGTTATAGGATAATGTTGTGTTTGTTAAGGTGAGATTTGAAAATGAATTGGAGTTTTACGTGAGTTGTCAAGGTTTTTGTTAAAGGGGAGTTGGGTTTTGGGTTTTGGGTCTTTTTTTTTTTAAAGGAGGAAATGGGAAAGGAGTTGCGTGAAATTGAAATTGAAAGTTTCAATGAAGGTTTTGGAAAATCGATGAAAATTGGGAATGTCGAAAAAAATGGAAAGTTCGAAAAACATCGAATATTTCCAATAAAAAAAATTCGAATATTTCAAGAAAAAAACTTTTTTTTTTTTTTTTTTTTTTTTAAAAACCAGGTTCCATACTTCGGCCCCTTATTCAGCGGTGCAATAGTCGACTACAAAGTGTTGCCAGGTCTGGTTCGAGCGACGGCCATCAACGCGAGCAGAGCAAAACGCTCAATGTTACCATTTTATCAGAGTTTGTAAGCAAATTAAGAATTTTTAAGAAGAAAAATAATTAAAATTAATTATAATTGATTTCAGTTACGAGGAACGCGCGAAAGCTTTGGACACTGTGATTCAGAACCACAAAGATCCAACCACATTCGAGGCCTTTACTGCCAACGTGTTTTCACCAGCTCATCCAAAATCATTCCAATTCGGGTTTACCCGTGCCTTAGGTAGAGGAATTTGTAGAAATGTGACGTCATCGTGGTTTTGGAAGTCGGATTTTTGTAGTGTTTTGTTTTGATGACTGAAATGTTGAATGGGTTGCCATGTTTGGGGGTTTTGGGGATTGTGGGTTGTGGGTTTTGTTTGAGGAAATGGTGGTTCTGCGAGTGGAGTTTGTGGTTTTGTGTGGTAGGTGGAGTTTTTTGGTGTTGGAAGTGGAATTTGGAGGGTTTTTTTAAGGGAGAGAATGTGTTTGTGGGGTGGAACAGGGAATTTGTGGATGTTTTAAATTGGGAAATGAAAATTTTAATTAAAATTGAAAAATCTCAATTAAAAAATGGAATTTTTCATGTTTATAAATGAAATTTTTTATGTTTATATGAAATTTATGGGAAAAAATAGAAATGAAATAGAAAAGGTTCTCTTTTCATGAAAGATTGGTTTTCCAATGAAAAATTTGCTACTTTTAATGGAAAATCCACACTTTCTAATGAAAAATCGCCTTTTACAATTAAAAATCCACAATTTCCTGGGGAAACCCTTGTTTTCATTAAAAATCGTTTTTTTCTATAAAAAAATTTACTTTACATGCATGAAAAATTCATTTTTTTAATGAAAAATTCACAATTTCCAATAAAAACTTGCAAAAACTATTTTTCTCCTATCAAATTCCACTTCTACAAAAACCTTCATTAAACCACCTCACTTTTCCTCAAACAAACCCCTCGTTACAAACCCCACCAATCAAAACCCTCAAAAATGGCAACCCAGCATGAAACAACTCAAAACTCGTCCATTAACATTTTAATTCCAAAAAAAAAATAAAATTAAAAAATAAAATTAAAACATGGCATCTTACAGGTAACAGTTTTACTAACTCGTGCGAACATCCATGCCAACAATCTTCCTCCAACCTGGCTGCAGCATTGATCGATTCTCACACAACCATTAGTAACAGTCCACCCCTACGTAGCCGGCCCCTGAGTTTGTCCACTAGTGAACACCCTTCCCCCCGGGACCAATCCAGTAGAGGTATTGCAAATGGCTAATCAATCCCCCCCTTTTTTTTTCCTTTTTTTCAAAAAAAAAAAAATGCCTGTTGCGCATGCGCAGAAGCAAAGACTTGACAGCTTCTTTTTTTTATTTCAGCTACTCATTCCTTCAGTTACTTTGCATCGTCTAACCCAAAACCCAGTGAATAGACATTTTTTTTATTATTTCGGTACGTAGTTCGGTGTTTGTTTATTTATTTTTTTGTTTGCTCGTCGTTTGTTGTGATAAAAATAAAGTAGAAAGCTTTTCCGACTTTTTCTGAGTTTTCAGGTCATCGATGAAAGTGAAATTAATTTTTTTTTATTAAAAATGATAGAAATGACGATGAAATAATAAATCAACATTGTTTTAGGTAAGAAACGTGTAGTTACTAAGTAACGAAAACAAACACGTTTTTCATGGCGGTGTTTACTTTACTATTGGCGCAATGTTATTTCTTGTTTTTTATTTTTATTTATTGACATTGAGTTACGGAAACTGGGTTAGTAATGCAAATAGAGAGGAATGGTTTTAGGTGGTGCTGATGTGGAGATGGTGAAAGATTTTTTTTTTTTTTTTTTTTTTAAAGATTTTTGAAGATAAATGGAGTTTTTTTGGATGTTTTGTAGCTAAAAAGCCGAAAATGGTAAAATTTTAGGAAAAATTACAGGTCGAACCTCGTTATTACGAACTCGCTTATTGCGAATTCCTCGTTTTAACGAATTTTTTTAAAAGTTTG
>JAQIXT010000913.1:0-21947 GCA_034700445.1 Stenotaenia linearis | reverse complement strand
CCTCCCACACCCCACACCCCCCACCTCCACCAACCCAAAAATCAATTGAAAATCCCCTTAAAACCTTAATTAAAACCAAACTCAAACTCAAACTTCACTTTAACAACATAACGACTAAACAATACGAAAACTTAATCAAACACACCAAAGTAAAATCAAAATTCCACATTATATCTTCATCAAACTTCAACAACAAACAAATCACACGTAAAACAAACTTTCCTTCAAATATAACACAAACCATTAAAGAAAAACTCAACTAATCGTCCGAATTGATCGCGAGTTATTTTCATAACTATAAATCAGCAACACTTCCTTGATCCGGCGGAAATGCCTGCACCGAATCCAAGCACCGACGTACCGAGAGCCAGGCCTCGTTTTCGGGCAAAGAAATTCCTTTTCCCCCTCTCGGGACCGACGGAAATCAAAGGAGGGCAAATGAAGGGATCAGCGCACGAAATGAGGGACCTCGCTATAACGAAGTTGCCTCAATTAAGAACCGGAATCAAATCGAACGTAGTTCGTCTCGTGGGGGGGTTTTCGGGGTATGGGGGGTGTTAGAGGGTGTCTCGGGGGGCTGATGGGAGTTGGGGGACCTGGGAATACCCGGGTTTTTGAATTAATATCGAAAATGCGATTGGTTGGTGAAATTTGTCAATTTCGGCGTTTTGCTCGAGGAATTCACTCAAGCAGGGGTAAATAGATGTGTGGGGTTGGTGGGGGGAGGGGGGGGGGAGGAGTTTGATGGGTCGCAAACCCCCCAAGAGACCGCAGACAATGGAAGTGTGTGGTCTTGTGAAAGGAATGAATGTGAAAGGTTGGTGTAGTGAGAGTTTTTGTGTTTTAGTGGGGGCTGAGGAGTTTGAGGAAGTTGTGGGAAAATTGTAAATTTTGAGAAAGTTATGAAATTTGAAGGAAATTTTAGAATTCTGTGGAAGTTGTTTTAAAAATATGCAAAACTATATGAATCGTGTACGATTTTTCTTGTTGAGAAATTTTAAGAAAATTGTGCGAAAAAAGTACAAATTTTCTCACAAATTTGTAAGAAAAATGTGCAAATTTTGAGAAAATTGTAAGAAAATTCTACAAAAATTGTGTAAATTTGACATAAATTGTACAAGAAAAGTACAAATTTTGATAAAATTGTACGAAAGTGCGAAAATTTTGATAAAATTATACGAAAGTGCGTAAATTTTGTGAAAGTTTTGAGAAAATTTTACAAAATTTTAGAAATATACGAAAAAAGTACAAACTTTGATAAAATTGTACGAAAAATTAGCAAATTTGAGAAAATTCTACGAAAATTTTACAACAATTGTAGAAAAATATGAAAATTCTACAAAATTTGTGCGAAATTGAGAAAATTTATCCGAAAAACATACGAATCATTAAAATAATTATATTAAACCACTTCAAAAATCCAATGCAACCTCCAACTCGTTCTTGTTGTGATTTTTGTTTGTGCCCTAATATCCCATGTTTTGTTTTTACCAGCGTATCACCTTTTTAATATGTAATCTCGCGTTATCTCGTTTAAGTACTTTTGTCTTTGTAACCAATTTTCTGAAGAGACAAGCCAAATGTCTCATTGCTGTATTTTTTGGACAATATAACCAATTGTTTCGTTTGCATCAATAAGTTTCTTTTATTTCGGACATTACACTACTTATTCAGTTATCGACAGTTCTAACCACATTTCACTCTCCCCACCTCACAACTTCAACCTCCTCCCCCAACCCTACAACAACAAAAACCTCCCCCAACCCTACAACAACAAAAACTCGCATCCAAATCTCCAAACTCCCAAGAGAACTAGACAAAATGAAAACAAATAACCCAGAAACCATTTTTTTCCTCCAACCTACTCGCGGGCATCAAATTTCCGCAACAGTTGTAGGAATTTTAATTTCCCCAACTCTTTTAACACTAGATAAGCCCACTTACTAATCTTCCGCTGCTCCCGAGGCTAGGAACATCATACAATGCAAAGAATGTCAACAAAAGAGAAGAAACTCGTCCATACTCATTGTCCACAACAAATCTAGAGTATAAGTCTTTACAGGAAAGCCTCATCAACCCCTGGAGACATTCATAGCAAAGTTTGAGATCGAAAAGAAGAAAAGAGGGAAATTTGGATCGATCGAGGTGTCTGTGGTGTTTATGAACGTGTTTTGCGAGATGTTTTGGTGTTTTTTTGTTTTTTGATTTGAATTTAATGAGTTAGTGGGTTGGTTTGCGGTAGGGTTTTGGTTGTGTTGATTTGGAGGTGAAAGTTGTCTAGGTTTGTAATGTTCTAAGGTTTTTTTTGGAAATTTCTCTCACTTTGTTGTTTATTAAAAGTTTGTATGGTTTTTGTAAAGTGTTGTTAGAATTCGCACTTTTCCGTAATATTTTTTCAAAATATCGCACTATCTAGGGTACAATTTTCTCAAAATTTCACAGAATTTTCATGTACTATATAATTACAGTATCTCAATATTTGACACAATTTATTTAAAATATCTCACAATTTCCTCAAGTTTTCTCCTCCACCTCCCTGATGTTCTCAAATAATTCGTTCTTTTTTCTCAAAATCCTTCAGGCATAAATTTGTAAAAATTTCGCAGATTTATAGAATTTTCGTACGTGTAAACTCTGATTATATCTTTGCAAAAATCTGATTAAATCTTTGCAAAAATCTGATTGAATTTCCGTGAAATTGATATTCTGTGAAGTCTGATTGAATTTTGTAAAAATTCATCGATTTTTTGCGAAATTTGAATTTTGTGTAAATTCATCGATTTTCTGTTAAATTTGATTGAATTTTGTGAAAATTCATCGATTTTCAGTTAAATTTGATTGAATTTTGTGAAAATTCAGCGAAATTAAATTTTTATGAAATTAATTGAATCTTGCAACAACTGAGTTATTCTGATTACTCATTGATTTTTCTTAAACTCAATTCAATTTTAATAAATTCCATTAACTTTTCTTAAAAATTAATCAAATTTTCATAACCCTCCCCCCCATTTCCACCCCTTCTGTCCCCACCTCCCAAAACAAATTCCCATCTCAAAACTAAAAATCTCCACTTTTGTTTTCATTTGTCTCCCCAAGAGACTCAGTTGGGCTTCGCTGCAAACCGGGTGTCGTTAGGCAAATGGATCTTTAGCCTATGGCGCTTCTCCCGACGGCGTTGCTTGTCTTCCGTCATTAAGCTGCTAATTCCAGTCGAGGTGGAAAACGAGTCACGACGCAACCGACATCCGTCTTCATTCGCCGCTTTCACCCCACGGGGCTCGGCGCCACTTATTCAGGTCGGCGCTGAAAGCGGAAGTGCTTTTCACTGTTTATTAACACCCTTTCGCTACTTCTCATTGACAAGTTTGAGAATTTGAGGAATATGAAAGGAAAGCGTCGATGGTTTGTGTGACAGTTGCTATTGTTGTTGGTTATGCATGATGGAGTGAAAGGACGTTTGTGAGTGGATTAGAGCAATTAAACTGCGTTAAGGAGGCTCAGACGCCTGTGGGATCATGGTGAGTGACGTGGGAGGTGCGCAGGTGCGTGCAGGTGTGGGAGGGTTTGGTAGGAGTATGGTGTTTTGGGATTTGGTGAAATGAGGAGTTGGAAACTGGGGGAAGGGGTTAATGTTGTTGAGGGGCTTTGGGATTTTGAGAAATGTGTGAGGTGGGTGAAAGAGGAGGAATTCTGGGAGGTTTGGTGAGGTGGATGAAATTTGTGACAAATTGTGATTGAATTTGACTTTTGTTAAGCGAAAGTTCTGCGAAGTTGTGTTGTGAGATTTTGGAAATTTTGTTGAGTTGATTTTTAATTGTGGGGTGCGCTGTAAGAAATTGTTTTGAAATTATGGCAGTTTTTGTTGAATTTTGTGGAAATTGTGAGGGATTTAGAAGATTATTGTGGAATTTCGAGTAGAGTTTTGTACAACGTTCGTTGAATTTTCTATAAATTTTGTAAAACAAATGGCATTTCATGCAATTTCCAACAAATTTTGTACCATTTTCGTACAAATTTCGTACACTCAGAAAAAAAGGTATAAAAAGCCATGAGGTATGTGAATGGAGACATGTTTTTTACCTTTTAAGGTATAAGAATGTCTCCATATAGATACCTATGCGATTTTTTGTACTTTTTTTTCTGAGAGTGTATAATTTTCTTGAAGTTTCGTATACTAGTTTCATGAAATTTGTACGAAAATTTCATAAACTCTTCCCAGAATTTCGTAAAATTTTCCTAGAATTTCGTAGAACTTTGGAAATTTTTATGAGATTCAATAAAATTTCGCACTATTTTGTACAAAAATTATATAAAACTTCATACATTTTTCATATTGCCTCTCAACTTTGTAGAATTTTCGTGTTCATCTCATAACTTCGCACAATTTACATGCAACCCAACAAAATTCGTGCAATTTTCGTACAGCTTTACACACCTTTTTCTCAAAATCAAACGTCAAACTTCTCAACACCATCCTACATAACAACTTCTACTAAGTACAAAACACACCTAAAACCTTCCCTATACATATATAACTTTATTATTGATTAATTTTCTACTGAGTTTTAATGGAAAATAAATCGTTTTTAATGCTCTGTAGTCATTTATAAGTGATACGGTATAAATCTTTTAAAGACCGGTCTGGTCAACATTTTGACATTTTCTCGACTTATTTTCGTTTTAAAAGTTGATAGCAGTCGAATTTATCGAGAAAAGTTGAGTCATTTATGATTTATTCGTATCGAATTTAAAATTAAGGTGAATTAAATAAGAGAAATGCAAATAAGTTTGATTATATTAGCATGTTTTAATAATTAGGTTTGCTCAAGTTTTACAGGGAAGTTTTGGAGTTACTTTCCTGCGTAAGTTATTAGAAAGTTGTGTTTTTGATTTTTCTGGGGGTTAATGGCTGACGTTTTATTTGTTTTAGAGGTAGGGGTGGGGTGTTATAGTTTATTGGAAGGTTATATAAGGGAAAGGTAGGGAGCTTTGTTTCTTTTAGGGAGTTTTGCGGAGTTTGAAGTGAATGTTCGAGGGTTTTTATTGTTTTAGATTTTTTTTCCATTTGAAATTATTGTTTAAGATAATTTCGTATTTTAGAGATTTTGTCAGAGATTTTGTGTTTTAGACAATTTAAAAAAATTTTGTTTGATCTTATTTTCGTATTTAGAGATATTTTCTGTCGTTTTACACACATTTTCGTATTGTATTGCAATACGAAAAATTTGTGTAAAACGACAGAAAATATCTCTAAATACGAAAATAAGATCAAACAATAGGTTTCCGTGCTTTTATTGAACATTTTCCATTCGAATTTTTCGTACTTCAATACAAAATTTTTTGTATTCTTATTTCTTATGCTGGTTTTTTTTCTCATTTTTTCCTATTTTTACGACTTTGTTGTAATTTTTACTAATCTTGTGTAGTTTTAAACGATTTTTTTGTATTTTCGTATAATTTTCTCTCATTTTTAATTCAATTTTTCACGTTTTCAGTTCAATTTTTTAAATTTTTAGTCCAATTTTTTACACTTAGTTCAGTTTTTCACATTTTTAGTTCAATATCTTACATTATTAGTTCAATATCTTACATTTTTAGTTCAATATCTTACTCTTTTAGTTCAATATTTTACATTTTTACATTTTTAGTTCAATATCTTATTACTCTTTTAGTTCAATATTTTACATTTTTACATTTTTAGTTCAATTTTTTACATCTTTACCCTTTTAGTTCAGTTTTTTCTAATTTTTCATTATTTCATCTCATTTTTGCATGTATGCATCTTAAGACAACTTTTCCCAATCTTTACAGTGTTTTATATACCTCCCCTCAGATATTTTAGGTTTTCAGATAGTTTTCCCTGCTTAACTGCCATTTTATTCTGGTTATATTGTTAGTACGCTTAAATTATTTTCAATCTCCCTTCTACTTATCTCAAACTCTCACGAACTCCCTCAACTCATCCCAACCCTTCAACCCCCACCAAACACCAAAACACCCCCATCCTCACTCCAGGTACGCGTTCAATCAGTTGCCCACATCCACATCCTCTCTTGCATCTCACGCTTCACCGACCCACACCCAACGTCCACCAACCAACCCAGACACACGGCGCCATGCAACACATATACCCAAAACTCCATTTCCCCATTCCCCTCCTCCCTCCCTATCCCACTCCCCTACCACCACCAAAGACATCCATTTCCAAAAACAAGCACAAAAATGGCTGGTATGCTGCTCCGGGGGGAAGGGGGGCACGGAGATGGGATAAGGAGGGGAGTGGCACTTCATTTTCCTATTCCCCTAAGGAGCTCATTAATTGATTGGCCTTTATCTGCACTTTACGCACCGTTGAGTCTGGCGCAATCTCCTCGCTTCGTGGCGGCGGCGGCTACCGAGTCTGCGCGGTGCCGGGTGGGATCAACCGCATCCGTCTATTCGTTCCAGACCCCTCTCCCCCGACCCCTCCGTGCTCTCGATCCGCTGGGAACGGCGCGAGGGGATGCATCTTTGAAAAATAACCCTCTCCTCTCGTTTTGATCGTTCATCCGAATGGATCTCTTGTCTTATTGGACGACATTGGCTTCCGAGTCGACAAGAAGAATGACAACACGAAATTCATTCAAATCATAATTGATCATTGGGGTTTTTTGATAGGGGGGAGTAAGGGGTGGGGTTTTAAATGGGAAATAAAGTTGAGTTTGAGAAATTTGAAATTTGAATTTTTTCAATTTGGTAAAGAAGGTTGGGGAAATTGGTTTTCTGTGTGTGTGTGTGGGGGGGAATGGAGTTTGGGGATTTTGGGGATGAAAGGGGTTTGTTGTTATTGTGATTTTAAAATATATTTTCGCGAAATTAATTTTTGTTTTAATTTTTGTTTGGTTTTATGAGGGGGTTTACTGGGGGATTTGGAGTTTGTAGGTATTGAGTGTGAGAGGCTATTTGTTATTTTTTTAAAAAATAAACACATTTTGGGGAAATTGAAATTTCTTTTAGTTTTGTTTGGAGGGGTGTGTTAGATAGGGGATTGGAGGGAGGTGGTTTGGGTGTGAAAGGGCTTTGTTGTTATTTTTTTAATTTTTTTATTATGGAAATTTACTTTTTAATATAAGTATTTTATGAAAATTGATATTTTTTTTATTATTTAACTTTCTTTTGTGTTTTTGAAAAAGTTTAATTCTTTTTTTCAGAATTGTTAATAAATGAATTTTGAATGGGATTTTCTATGGAAATTTTATTTATAATAATTTATTTTTTTATTTTAAAGATTTTTAAAATCTTGTAAATCAACTAAAGTACTGGTTATAGTGCATTGCAGTGATGTTCAGTGGTTGCTTTTTCAAAATTCATCAGTGAACCATTAAAATTAATAACTATTTATTATTGAAATTTATTGAAAATTATTATTTATTAAAATATCAACTCTTTAAACAATTTGAATGTAAAGCAGTAAAGTTCAGGGGTTACGTTACCAAAATTCCATATCAAAACTATCTTTTAAAAAAATAATAAATTTTAAAAAATCACTTAATTTAAAATGATTTAAAAAATGATTTAAGAAATGGTTAGACTTTAAATCAACTAAAATGTCAATTTTAGTGTAATGCGGTGAAGTTCAGGGGTTGCTTTTCCAATATTCCTTATAAAAAAATAATAATTTAAAAAATGTAGAAAAAATGTAGAAAAAATATATTTAAATTTCTATTAATCCCTTTAACACAAAATAATCAACTGAAACTACAATTTCAAATGTGACCGCCGATGACTCACCAGTCGGCACTGTCGTACTGCGACGGGATTGGTTACTTAGCCGTACCCGGAAGTGCGGGACTAATCCCAGGACTACTATATAAGGCCGAGGGCGCCTTGCAGAGATGACCCTTCTTCCGGCGTGCAAGCACGCAACAAGTTCGTTCTCCGCATGTCGAAGCCCAGTGAAGCCTGAAGGTTAGAGAGATGTATCGGGACGCAAGTATCGACACTGCAGGTTGAGACGCAATGTAAGCTGCCAAGGTGATCCTTAGTGTCTGGTCCCGCCGATGCTACGGCATCGGCGTGGGATCGAGGTATACAAGTCGTGGATGTAAGCAGTTCACCGCCTTCAGAATAAAGCCATAACACCAGCGTGAATCGTTATTCGTGTCACTCAGTTATTGTGCACCGAGGACTGGGGAACCTCCGCTGCCTCTAGGGTTGGAGACCTTGGATGCCAGTCACAATTGGGGGCCCATCCAGGTCAGAATTTTTCGGAACTCTCCGTCCACGGATGTTTGCGTGAAATGGTGGGAGTCGGTCATTCGGAACTCGATTGCCAGAATGCACGTGTGGGAAAGTAATAGTTTTCCCCCGTCCCGTATCCAATTAGCGGCACACACTCACTGCAGCCAGTGGTTGGATGCTTGGACAGCATCGAAGTTTAAAAACCCCGAGAGGTGCTCGTGGGGCCCCGGATTGCTGTAAGACCCATGAAGGGGGGACAATTGTTCCCTTCGGAGTGGTGATACCTACAGTTTGCGGCTCTGACGGCCGTGGGAAAAAACCAGAGATCCCGGTCGTCTGTCCGAATCACGTGCCGGTGGGACCGTCACCTGCCCGGACAACGAAGAGGGGCCCAGGGGCAGTCAAACCAGTACGGATCGTGTTTGTGGAACACCGGGAACATCAATTAAGGCTGCGGGAACCCCCGAGATCGCTGGCCAGCGACAGCGGAGGTAGTCTGTTTTTGGCAGGTGGGATTCTTATCCCATGACGTACGCGTCCGTAGGGTTGCGAGCCGTATCGGAGTGGACGTGATCGACGTTGCGCCAGGAAAGCTGTGAAGTAGCGATCGTGGCAGAACTGGGGGGCCGCTGTGATCAGGCATAGCCACGCAGTGGAATGTGGATCCACCGGGAACGCCGGAGAAGCATCCTGAAACCGTTTGAAGTGGATGGATAGTTTAGGTCTTTAATGTTGGGTATTTTGGAACGGTTGTATCTTCATATCAATGAGTGTTTTTTATGTTCGAGAGTAATACGGAACGATGTAAGAGTGTGAGTTCGAGATTATTGTAATGGTTGCTAATAACTGTGTAACAAGTTGGTTGCAGAGAATAAAACTATCATTCGTTTAATATTCGTGTGGATAAATACGGTGGATACATTTACTATACGAACATTTAATTTGAATTCGGGGGCATCCGATAGGATAATTGGGCTGACGCTTTATTCGCAAAGCATCTAATGCATGTCTTTCATTTGTTGTCTGGGAGCTTTACCCAGACAGGGTTATCAAGGGGTAGACCGCCCAGCACACGTGGAGCATGATTAGATTTAGGTGGGAAAATTGGCAAAATTAATATATTTTTTTTTATTATGAAATTAAAATTAACGGAATTTTTTCCGTTTAAATAGGCTTTGAATTAAGGGATGGGAATTTTTCAAAATTTATTAGCCGGATTAGATTTTATTTCTTCGCCCGCATGGGTGGAAACGTGGCGACCAGGGTGTCATCATTCCATTCGGCTGGGGATAATCTTTAATTTGAAGAGATCGGCCATTACACACTGACTTCCAGGGAAGGGATGACTTATACCCTGTGGGGTATGGGGGAAGTGCGACGGACTGCTACTGCTTTGGGCCAGTGCTCCGAACGGGTCGGATCAGGTCGGGTTGCACCATAACCTGAACATGACACGCGAATTTTCAATTCCACCCGATATTTCCGGGTGGGGTTCAAAAAGGAACCTGAACCCGACCCGAAACCCAACCCGAAACCCGACCCGAAACCCGCGGGTTGACCCGATTGAATGGCAGAAGTTGAAGGAGTGCAAAACCGTATTTTTGCATCCCTGGCGTTTGCCCAGGCACCGATCCAGGGTTGTAACGGTCCCTCTCATGCCTTGAGGGTAGACGCGTGCCTCCCTGGGATCACGTGATCGTGTCACGCGTCCAGACTGCCTGTCTGGACAAGAGACACTCGATATTTGACTTTTGACTTGGTAACATCTTCCCGATTGTTTTCTCCCGAGTCCCGAGTCCTTCGAGCCTTTCTTGCTACAAATTGCATATTTGTGGTGAGATTTCTTCTTGATATTACAAGCCATAATATCGAGATATATGTGTGATAAGTGTGTGATATTTTCTGTTTAATTACAGCGATTGAAGTAGGTCTCCGTTGCCAAGCTAACAACGGAGCATGCACTCATGTTCCTTTTTCCCACCAATTTTATTCCCTAGATATTAGCATAGTTTAGTTGTTTAATTCTGTTTGTTCTAGTTTGATTCATTGTAAAATTCATTAATGTATAATTCTCATTTAAAATATAAATAGTTAAATAATCGAATAAATCACATTGTTCATTTTCCATAATAAAAGTCTCTTTATTATATCAATTAATTCACTCAAGAAGCGAACACAACAAAGTAGTACAAATATCTTGACATAAAGAATGGTTTATGATTTCTAAATCTTGTAAGTACATATAATTAGATACTTTAATAATTTAGTTTTTATCAATTCTGCTGTCAATCAGTGAATCAACCCGTTACAAAGAAGGCAAATCATCATTTCTCACCTAACGAGAATGAAAAAAACCCACTCATCCGTATCGAATTGTTTGTATACGTGTGTGATAAATGGACTAAAAAATAACTAAATTACTTTTTTATCGCTATTGTATTACCTTTAATTTGCGATTTAAAAAAAACAAAACATTTTATTTATAAATTTTACGCAAGAGTCTATTTGGAATGGAAAGGTAAAGCGGATGTTCCAAAAAGTCACTGAAAAGATTCTATTTATTGAAAACTATTCATTATGCTCTTGAAACTTGAATTTTCAGATTTTTCCTTTTTCTTTTTTTAAAAAAAGATCTAAGTGGTTCAATGATTTTCTCAAATCCAGTTATCAAGGTCAACTGTCAATAAATGAACATCTATTGAATTGAGACTGAATTTAATTAAATTTAATTGAAACCATAGCTGAATATGTTTTCCGTTTAAATTTAATAATTGCTGATGATTCAAATTTTTTGAATTTTTTGTTTCTTCATTTTGATTTGACTCGATTTAATGGCATGTCAAGGCGAACCCGTGGGTTTCAGGTTAATCACGGGTCGGGTGGGCTTCCCAACCCGACCCGACAATTACGGGTCGGGTTTCAATACCAACCCGACCCGACCCGAACCCAAACCCGACCCATTCGGAGCACTGCTTTGGACATTAAAAAACAAAGAGGCGGCTCAGGTTCAATAACAGAAGTCGTATAATGCTGGCCCTAGTAAAAAAGTCCTATAGAATCCAATTGGATTTCTCCCATTGATTCCTGTATGATTCTATTGCAATATTCTTATAGGATCATATATGGTTTTGGAACACTTTTTTCTATTGGATCCTATAGATAATTCATATAGCAAATCCTATAGGATTGCAATAGGATTTAAGTGGGAATTCTATAGGATTTAAATAGGAATACTATCTGATTTAAGTGGAAATTCTATAGGATTTAAATAAGAATTCTATAGGATTTAAATAAGAATTCTATAGAACTTCAGTAGGATATAAATAATATTCCATTGGATTTCTAGAGATAAGTATGCTGTAGAAATGAATTATTGCATCATCTCTGCAGACATTTTCTCAAAATTTCTTTATTTTTATGAATATATTGCAGATTATGTTAGGTTTAGAGGGCATTTTACAGCCTGTGTTTCCGGCTGGTATTCCTCAAGGAACTGAATGTTGGGATAAGGACATTTTAGCCCATTTTGCTCATCTTAGTCAAAAGACCGAGAAGCAATTTTGCCACATTATAGCAAATTGAAATTTTAAACTAAATCTCAAATACTTCTGAATGCCTATTTTCAATTTGCGCTTTATTAGTGTGTCACTTAAAAATAATTTATTCAAATATCAAATCAGATGTGTTAATAAGCTATACCAATTAAATTGTAAATAAATAAATACAATGAAATAGATTCAATTATTTAATTATATTGCTATTAGATGGATAGATAACATTAAATAACAATTCACTAAGAATAACTTTAATAGTGGCTTGGTAATACGGAAGCCAAAGTAACAACCATACTATTGCTCCAAATTTATAATTTTTGATTGCCATTATTTAATTTTAGTTAGTAATGGTAAATTGAGTCAATAATTGGAAATTATTTTATCAATTTTTTTTATTATTGTTTGTTGCCTGATTGACAAACTATATATACAGTACTATTATTGATAATTTGTTTATTATGAAGATCTCAGTATATAAATCTTCAATAAATTAACATTTAAACCTTTAATTTAAACATTATATTTTGATTCTCTTAGAATTACAACAATGAGCACAATCCTGTTAACTGTTTTAGCCTATAACATTGAACATCAATACAACAAATTCAAAGGGGCCATCAAAATCTGTTCACAATATTGAGAGTTTATAAAATCCAATATAGCGAATAAAGTCGTTAGGTCTAATTCAATGCAAAATTCTTTTAAACAATAATAAAAGTGAAAGAAATGAATAATCTAAATTTAAACCATAATACTCTAGAAATGAGTTTTACCTGATTTAAAAACCAACAATAATAAATTTTGAGATAGTTTGAGGTAGTTTAAAATTATCTTGAAAAGGTTTTAATTTACGATTATTTACTCCGTGTCGAATTCCTGGGCCGGCTTGGTGTTTTGCATAGCCCATAATGCAAAACCTCAGTGCAAGGCACTGCGATAAAAATCGGAGTTACATTGATGTAAATGTAAATGAAAAATACATTTACAATTGTAAAATGTATTTTTTATTTACATTTACATCAATGTAAATTCGATTTTTTTACGCAGTGAGGCCCCTGGAAGCACAATTTTTTTTTAAAATTTCAAGAAAATTTAAAAAAAATAAAATTTCACAAATTTTTTTTTTAAAATTTGCATAAAAAATTCATTAAAATGAGGAATTTGATATAAACTAGTCTCGTAATATCAAGGTTCAACCTGTACACAATATCAACAAATGGGATTATAATGTTCCAACTCAATCTTACAGGCTATAGGCAGTAAGCATCAATGGGATCCATATGGATCCTTTATACACCTACATGCTATAGGTAATGTGCTGGAATGGAATTTAATATTCCATTTCAAGCCTGTATGCTATAGGCAGTAGGAACCAATGGGATCTAAATGGATCCTTTATACACCTACATGCTATAGGTAATATGCTGGAATGGAATTAATATTCCATTTCAAGCCTGTATGCTATAGGCAGTAGGAACCAGTGGGATCTAAATGGATCCTTTTTATGCCTATATGTTACAGGTTATAGGAACCAATAGGATTCAAATGGATCCCATTAAATCCTATTTGTGACCATATTGGATCCTATAGGACATTTTTACAAGGGGGCAGAAGTTTTGCGGTGTTCGAGATTGGTGATCTCGTACTACAGTGGACACATCCACAGCCGAATGCTGTAAAACGTTACTCGGTGGCACTCGAAGATTCCTTCGCAGGCCCGTTCGTAGTTACTGAGGCAAGACACACCATCACGCAGCTAGGTCGCTTTTTTCCGGACGAGATTTGTGAAACAAGAAATAAAAGACTCGAGTTGATCGAAATTATAAAATATAACTGATGATTTTTATTCAATACAAAATTTCTATATATACTTCTCAAACTAGAAGGCGCGTATCACGTAATTCGAGATACTTACGCACTTCCACCAGATTGGTCCATGTCATATCGGATTTACCAAAACGTGCTTGTGCAACAAATCCCCTTTCAATCCCATATGACCTGACCTCTTAAAGAATTAACCCAAATTTATCAATTTGAAGTTCTCCTCCATCTTCATACTCGATAACGATTTTATCAAAAAATCGGCTGCCATTTTATCAGTCGGAACTTGCTCAAGGGCATAATTATGTCTCTCGATTTCTTCTTTGGCAAAATAAAACAATCTATTTAAATATTTCGATTGTTTGTGTTTTCCTTCCGTTCCTTCCAGCCTTTTCAATAGATTATCGCTGTCAGTCCGAATCAATCCGTCGTAACGATATCTTTTGTCGTGAATTTCGTTGAAGATTTCGTTAGTCCATGTAACTTCCTTGATTCCCTCGGTTAGCGCAGCAAGTTCCGCTTCCTGCGTGGAAGTTGCGACGCGATTTCGCTTAGTTAACTTCCAGTTGAGAACGTTTCCATCATTTAGCATCAAGAATGCTCCAAAAGACTTTGCGTCTTTCGTCTGATCCCAACCCGCATCTGTATAGCAAATTAAATTCTCCTTTTCCCTCTTGTAAAGTAGTCCAAAATCTGGAGTTTTTGCCAAATAATGCAAAACTCTCTTTGCTGCGTTTAAGTGAATAATCTTCGGCCTTTTATTAAACTGAGCCAAAGCACTTAACGTATGAGAAATATCCGGCCTCGTGTTGGTGGACAGGTGCATGAGCTGTCCAATGATTGTTTGATATTCAATCGCGTCCGTTTCCGAGCTGTCCTTATCCTCGCTTAATTTCTGATTCGGATCGATCGGAGTCCTTTTTCCGTTGCAATTCGTCATTAGGTGTTTCTCCAACAGTTTTCTTACGTAATTGCGCTGATGCACTTTGACCCCCTTATCTGAATGTTCGATTTCAAGCCCCAATAAAAAATTCAATTTTCCCAGATTTTTCAAGTCGATATCGCGACCCAAATTTTTCATCAATTTTTCTTCAAATGTTTTTGAAGAACTTATCGAAATCACATCGTCAACATAAATTCCCAAATAAAGAAACTTATCCCCTTTTCGTAAAACAAACACACATGGATGTGATTTCGATTGTTCGAAATGATTCTTTTTCAGAATTTCGACAAATTTCTCGAACCAACATTTCGACGCTTGTTTGAGCCCATACAAAGATTTTTTCAATTTACATACCAAATTCCGTCCTGATTCGAATCATCTTGGTTGGGTCATGTAAATGTCTTCGTCCAGATTTCCATGAAGGAATGTGGTGGTCACGTTGTATTGACCAACATACGCATTTCGTTTTGCGACAAAGTCTAATAAAATTCGAAATGTCTCGCTTCGAATCACTGGCGAGAAGGTATCAAAATAGTCGATGCCAGCGATTTGGCTGTATCCCCTCGCAACAAGTCGTGCTTTGTAGCGCTCGACTAAACCATCTGCATTAAATTTTTTCTTGTAAATCCATTTTGATTTAATCGACTTTCTCCTCTTGGGGAGTTCGCACAAGTCCCAAACGTCGTGTTTCTTCATGGAGGCAATTTCACAGTCCATTGCAGACTTCCAATAGTCCCATTCGCTCGATTCTCTCGCTTGATCAAAATTTTGCGGTTCCGGGCTCTCTTGCAACATCAAAGCGGTTTGCGGGTTGTTATTCAGGCATGTCGATCGTCATGCGCCTAAATTTTGCAAAGTGCGTTCATTTTCAGCTCGTTCCCTGCTATTTCGATCTGCAATGTCTTGATTGGTCAATCCCTTCTTCCTTCCAGGTTTATTTCGTACAAGGATTTTACCAACGGCGTCGTTCTGAGTAATTGGTTCTTCTGGCGTTTCAAGTTCCGTTCGATCGTCCGGCGTGTCGTCGTGGGGTTCCATCACGGATTTTGTAGCATTTTCGTCGTGCGTTTCGATGTCAATTTGATTCTCTGTGACCTCCATTTGATTTTCTTGATCGATAACGGCGATTTCCGGTTCAATTTGATCATTTTTGGCATTTTCCTGTTCAATCTGATCACTGTCCCCTCCCGATTGGTCCGGAATTTCAATTGGATTATTCTTCTTTTTCTCATCATAACTCCATTCAATTGTCACAAAATCGTCATCGTTGTAATTTGTATCTTTTTCGGGATACCATCCGTTGATTTCTTCATCAAAAACGACGTCGGACGTTTCTTCAATTTTCTTGGTCTTTGGAACGTAAATTCGTTAGCCTTTTCGATTGGCTCCATAGCCTAAAAGCACTCCCGGCATTGCTTTCGGGTCCATTTTAAAACCGCTTGTGCTTCTCAACGTAAACATACGCTTTGCATCCAAAACGTTTGAAATTTGATACGTCAGGCTTTGCACCAGTGGATTTCTCAAGTGGAGTCATCCCAATCTTTTCTTTATAAGTGGCATTCCGAATGTGTGTCCCACAGGCCACGGCTTCCCCCCAAAAATGGGATGGGAGTTTCGAGTCGTACAAAATGGTCCTGGCCGTATCTAAGACAGTTCTATTTCAACGTTCGGCAATCCCGTTGGATTCTGGGTTAAATGCGACAGTGAATTCGTGGACAATCCCGTTGGATTCCAAGAATTCCTTGAGTTCACCATCTATGAACTCCTCCCCATTATCGGATCACAATCGTAACACCCCATCGCTTCTTTTATTAAAGAATACAATTAATTTCCGTAACTCAATTTTTGTCTGGCTCTTGTCAGGCACAAAACATCACATTTTGCATCGATTTCAAAAATTTTATCATCGATTGTCGAATCAATCGTCTGTTTCGTTGTGGCGTATTCGGCATCGATTTTCATCGAATCGATCGAGCTTTCGATCGAAACAAGACACTGTTTCTTTTCATAGGCAGCCATTTCAGCTTTGGTCATGCGCTGTGTGAAACGAACAGTTTTTTCGACTTTCTTTCCCTTTCCGCGTCCCTTTCCTCTAATGTCGGACTTTTTCGGCTCTATGCACGCAGTCGAAATATGTACCGTCTTATTGCAATTAAAACATACAATTTTGCTTTTGCATTCGGACTTAAAATGTCCGCGCTTTCCGCATGTGTAACACTTTGCGTCCCTTTTCACATGGAGAACAGTTTCTTCTTCGTTTCTATCTCTTTTGGTCTCAAAATTAGACCCATTGCGTCTCTTATCTTCTAATTTGATTTCCAATCGCAAATCCATCATTGTCAAATTTTTATCTCTTCGTAATGATCGGATCAATTCCAAAGTGTATGCTACTAAATCTTCTGCTGGTGTGGAGAAACCCATTTTAACGCATTTGCTATTCAAAGTTTGGACACGGTCCAAGTATTTCACTGCAGTTTCGTTCCGTCTCATAGTGACATTTGTGATCTCTTTCTTGATCTCTCGTAGTGAACTTTCGTTAATCCCTTCAAATTCCTTCTTAAGGTCGTTCCAAAGTTTACGGGGATTCTTTTCGCTTTCATTGCGACCCAAGACATTCAAAGATAATGTCTGGATAATGACATTGTTGGCAGATGCATTTGCTTTCTGCCAATCATTTTTGGCCAAAAAAGATGTTGAAACAGGACGGTGGCTGTGGTAATCCTTTGTTCGCCGCCATGTTGTCTTCTTGTTCCTTTTGCTCGGTGATTACGTCACACCTGCTGACGTCATCAGCCACCTCATGCTGACAAACGGGGGCACCACTGGACCCGATTCTGCGATTGGTTGCCGTGAACAGCGACGACGGGGCCTAACGAGGCTGAACAGGGACGGTGTGAGTCCGTGACTGGGTCGGTGTGTTGGGGTGGTGGCCAACAGCTCCAATGGCATCACCACGTTGCACTTTTGTCTGTGAAAGACAATTTTCGTTGTTGTTTTTTGGAGAAAAAAAACCCAACAACCAACGAGGCGCCGATCGACAACCAGCGCTTGGGGAAGGAGAAGGCCTCCAGAGACCAACGCCGCACCGTGCCTCCGACCGAGTCACCGTCACCCGACTTGGGAGTCCCACACCCCGCCACCCAAGGAGTAAGCCCAGCAAGTGCTCACCATGCGATGGCAGGACGTCGTTGACCCGGACGCAACATCAGGACCCGGACTTCTCGATCGTGCCTGCTCGGCCGGTAATGGGGGTTTTTCCCCGATCGTGTTTTCTTTGCCGTCGGTCGCAGTCTGTCTCGGCCGATCGATGACGACGTAGGCCCATAGATTTGGTCGAAGATTTTTGTCTAATTTTTCCTTATTTTTTTATTCACTAGTTTAATCAATTGCTTAATTTAAATCATTAATCACTAGTCATCTGTTTAATTTAAATTCATCATGTTAACTTTAAATTTTATTGTTGTCCGAAGTTTGTAAATTGATTGTTTTTTGTGGCAAATTGTTTTTCGGCCACCGGTTGGGCTGCGTGCTCTCGGGGCTTGGAACTGCCTCGATTCTGTCAACTCCAATGGCTTACGGAACGTCAATTGCTCCGCTTCGGCGGTAGTGCTCACTGGTAAGGTACTTTGTGTCTCATTTTGGGTTAGCTTTTGTGCCTGTGTGGCTTTTTAGTTTGTTTTTGTGGGGATTTAGGTACGACAGACTTTTGTTTTTCGACCCCAGTGCGCAGTCTGAAGGGGGGAGATTTGACCGCCGGTGGCTCACCGGTCGGCACTGTCTCTTGTACTGCAACGGGATTGGTTACTTAGCCATACCCGGAAGTGCGGGACTAATCCCAGGACTACTATATAAGGCCGAGGGCGCCTTGCAGAGATGACCCTTCTTCCGGCGTGCAAGCACGCAACAGGTTCGTTCTCCGCATGTCGAAGCCCAGTGAAGCCTGAAGGTTAGAGAGATGTATCGGGACGCAAGTATCGACACCGCGGGTTGAGACGAGATGTAAGCCGCCAAGGTGATCCTTAGCGTATGGGCCCGCCGATGCCACGGCATCGGTGTGGGATCGAGATGTACCAGTCACGGATGTAAGCAGTTCACCGGCTTCAGAATAAAGCCATAACTCCAGCGTGAATCGTCATTCGTGTCACTCAGTTATCGTGCACTGAGGACCAGAGAACCTCCGCCTCCACTAGGGCTGAAGACCTCGGAAGCGGGTCACACAAATGCACTGCAGTGAAGTTCAAGGGTTGCTTATTCCAAGTTCCTTATCAAAAAATTCTCTAAAAATAATATTTTAATTTAAAGGAAAAAATTTAAAAAAAAAACACTTTTAACCCATTAATTCGAAGAAAATTGGAAAAAAATTTCTAATTTTCCCTACTTTTTACCTCTCAAATTTTTCCCTCCAGAGATAACCAGTTCGTGTCCCAGTCTCACTTTCCCCTTCGTGCGATAAGGAAAGTCTTTTGTTCGCATAAGCAGAAGCATGATGGGAAAGCAAAGAGACGTTCGCAATCAATGCTTGGAAATGTGATGATTTTTCCAATACACAAAGATAGATAGGCTAATGTGCATTCGTCTCCTTATCTCATTCCAAGCAAAATTATTGAATATTTCGCAAATTCGCCTTTTCACCCATAATGGCTGCCAACCCCCTCGAGCCCAAATGAACACAACCACTAAATCACGCTCCGATGCAACCTCATTTCACCTGTTGAATTTCTCTTTTTCCACATCCCTTGCCATTTTTTTATTACTTTTTTCCCTTTGTCAAAAGACGGGCTCAGAAATCGTATTTACAGTGAAGCCCATCCCGCACGGCAACGAGAACGGGCAATTGTGGCGAGATGACGTCATCTGGAAATGAATTAATGACTTTTTCTTATCTGTAATTTTCTCTTCAAAGTGCGTGGAAATTATTTCCGTGTCAATTAAAAACTTCGTTGACCAGCGGTTCCCTTACTCCCCTCTTACGTTCTCGTCTCCACACGCTTTGACGAATAATGGCGTAAACGGCGTCATCCTTCTTCGCCAGAGTTTGCGTCTATCTCATTAGCCTAATGAGAATTTGATGAGGTCGCCGTCGCGTGGACGTAGGGCGAACGCGCCAACTCGCACGTCATTTTGAAAGCTCTCATACTCCCCTCTTACACTTTTCAAAAAAAAAAACTTTTTTTTAATTTAAAAAAAAAAATTCTCAAAAATGGAGCAAAAAATTGTTTTCCTTTACGAAAAAAAAAATTCAAACCTCTGTTATTCCCCCGTTATAGTTTTCAAAAAAAATTTGTTAAAAAGAAAAAAAATTAATTCTGTTGTACTCGCACTAACATTAAAAAAAAAAAATTTTTTTGTCAGTGAAAGGAAAATAATTTCAAATTTTCCTTACTCCCGCTAACACTTCAAAAAGTAAGGGGATAATTTTTGGATAATTTTTCCCTTCCACCAAAAAAAAAAAAAATTTTTTTTTGAAAATTAGATATAATAAAAATTTTGTTTTTGAAAAGTGTAAGTGTAATGGGGAAGTAAGGGAGGTTTGGAATTTCTTTTTATTGAAAAGAAATAAAATATCAAACCTTTTACTCCCCCTTTACACTTTCCAAAAATTTTTTTAATTCTTTTTTAAAGTTAACAAAATGAAAACAATTTTTTTTTTGGTTGAAAGCAAAAAATGTAAATGGCGTCTATGAAACTTCCATCCGTTGTCAAGGCAACGATGCATGCAAACATTCGTTATTTGTCACGATTAAAAAATGTTTTATTTAAATGAGATTATAAAGAAAAGAGTAAATGAATGGGGTTGGTAAGTCTGAATATCCCTTTAGTGAGTGGAGGAGTTTACAGACTCAAGTGACTTTAGTGCCCCTTTTGGGTGCCACCTGATGGTTTTAAGTTAAATCAATGGAGACGCGACACACTGGAAAAACCACTCTACATCATAAAGCCGTGTTTTAACTCGAGTTCCAACCTTAGCTCTGAAAAGAAGATTAAAAAATGACTATTCGTGCATTTATTTTTGGCAGTTATGTAGATGATGTGCTTTGGTTTTGTGCATGTTATGGATTTGGAGATATGTGACGTAAGCTTTTCGAATATTCGATTGGTCAGTAGCCTGATCGCGCGCATATCACGTGACGCGCGACTTGCACTATGTTTACTATATAAGGATGTAAGATAGAAGACAAGAAGTAGTCGGAGTGTTTAACGTAAAAGACTGTTTATTCAATAAAAAGGGGAAGCTTTATATATTAAAGCTTGATGGGGTCGAACGTCACGTGATGGGACGTTTCAGGGGATGTGGTGCCACAGCGCCACCTCACACGGCCAAACTGCCTCAAGTCATCGCCCTCGATGACCAACTTCTCACAATTTCATAGCTATTTTGTCTCGTTCCTTCCGCATTTCATTTTTAATTAAAATTTTCTTCTTTTTCGTTTCTAATGATTTCTGAACATTATTAAAAATTCTATCCGGTTCAAATTCAATGTCCAAATCTAATATTTCTCGATCGTTTCGTGTAGGTCCGGCGGTACCTGCGCTTGGTACGTGCCGCTTTCGGCTGACTACGGTCGGCATGTTTTTCGTAGTTTTCCCATCGGTTTGTACTTTGAATATTTCGATGGCAATTTCGTTTTCGAAAGTCGTCAAATTGTCTTTGATTAAATTTTTCTTTTCTATCGATCGTTTTTTTCCTCTTGGTGATTTCTGAACATTAACCACGATTTCAACAACATCTGGCTTGGTGACGACGTCGGAAATTGTTTTTTTGACACTTTCCGTAACTTTGAACTCTGTATTCAGCTTTTCTAAGCCTGAATTTTCCAAAATCTCGTTCGATTCCGTGGTTGAAGTCGTCGTTTTCGTTTGCCGTGGCGTCTCATTCGACGTCGGAATCGAATCTTCGTGAATTTCTTCGTTGATTCCTTTTTCCGTCTTGATTTTTCCGTCGATCGCTTCAACTGTATCCGTGTTAATCGTGGAATGCGGCTCTAATCGGTTTTCCTGATTCATTGGCCGCGCGACTTCGCTTGATGACGGCACGAAATTTCCGGATGCGTTGATTAATTTCGAATCAACTGCAAAATGCTGGATCATGAATGCATCGGGAATAGCTAATTCGAGGATTCCTGGGCTGATGCCTATACGTAAGAAAATTCCTTTGTTGCACGAATTTGGTGTTACCGTTCGTATCTGTTATTTGAAGTAAATTAGCTTGCTTTTTCCAATCGTTACCCAACATAAAAGGAAATGGTAATGAATCTACAACCGCGACATGTTGTATTTTTGATTCGAAGTTGCCCAATTTGAAATTGAGATCAATTTCACCGTGGATTGGAGCGTCGGAATTTACTCCAATTATTCTGTTCATCGGACTGGGCTTTATTTCTATTTTATCGGTCAATATTGAACGTAAA
>JAQIXT010000912.1:0-21978 GCA_034700445.1 Stenotaenia linearis | reverse complement strand
AAATCAAAGAAATAAACACTCACCTCTTGAGCTATGGAGAAGAAATCCTTGTCGCATTTATTTAATGCCTGAGTATATCCATCAATATCTTCAGCAGTCCAACCATCACATTCTAAAGAAAAATAAATTGAGCAAATACATAACACAATTAACACTACTAAATTACCGATAAAAGAATAAGTGAGCAAATGATGACTTTTTGGCAGTTTGGGTGTAGGGTCCATCAACCTTAATAAAGCGTCCTAGCAGACATTAATGTAATTAACAACTCGCACAACACCTTCCTGTGACATATTTACGTGTAAATTTCCGTTTGCCATGTGAAGAATGATCAATGCATACTCTTTATTTCTTCCTCCACCTGGAACTGCTGCACAACAAGCAAATTCAAGGTACGAGTCCACTAAAACAAAAAAAAAGAATTGTCAATCACCGTTTCGTGTTATTCTTTAAATTATAAATTACCTTCCTCCTCAGTTAAATTTACTTCTACTTTTGGATCCCATATTAGATCTGCTTTGTCAGCTTCATAAAACCTTTCCATTGAGTTTCCTAAATGTAAAGCAAATAAGCTTAATGATATTTGCACAGATCGTTTCGCTATAAAAATGACTGGTTATGAAGAAATAAATGTTATTTTAACTGTTTAGTAAAGGTGGCACTACTGTTGGATTGCAAACATGCGGATGTTGTCAAGTTCAATGATATAAGGACTCATTGGTCCACATCATTGGTTAAGGTTTAGTTATAAACAAATTAATTTGCCCCAAGGGTTTTTTTTTCTAATTGGAAATTTAATATTCAGGACGATACCTACATATTAAATTTAAATTTCCAATGACATTTTTTTAAATTGACACAAATTAAAGGGGGAAATATTATTAATTTATCAATTGAGTTCGAAAACCCTTCCAAAGACTTATTAATACTTAATATCATACAAACCTTTGCAAACTGGCAGAACAGCCTGATATTGTGGGCCAATATTAACATGACTACACACAAAAAAAGTTAAATCAAAAGATAAAAGAAAATAAAATTAAATATTCATTCGACTTACGGTTGTACATCAGTTTCAGGTGGTTCTGTAATTTCCTCATCCTCAACTGTGAATCCTCCTTCAATAGAATTCCCTATAAAATCAACAAAAAAAACAATTGAACAAACAAAATTCCCAATTTTTATCACTTCTTTCACCTCTGTGAGTAATTCCAAACCTAGGAGTTATCGGTGCCGATTTCGGTGTTGCAGATCCAGAGCTTAAAATATGCCAAAATAATCCAGATCCATTTCTCACTGGACTCAGCATGGGTGGGGGTGTGTAGGGAGGTGGACTTCCAGATCTTCCTTCCGAATTTGGGTCCCATGACCTGGGCGAACGCAACTGGCTTGGAAAGCGACTCATAATCGTATTTACGTGTGGTGGAATAAACAGGGGTTCGGGACGGTGTTTTTTCTTAGTTCGCATTGGACTCGCAGGTATTGCAGATGGATTAAGAAATACGTCGTCGTCATCTTCCCGCTCCAGATGAATTTTTGGCACCGGTATCGTGGAACAAGTCGTCGAAGGGATGGAAAATAATGGATTTGATTCGTGCGGAGGGATTGAGTTGTCATTTTCAGCCGGATTTTGTAATGCCATTTCATTTGCAAACAAAAAATCCGTCGGACGATTTTGAGGCCACTGAGTGGAATTAGGGGTCGTGGGTGAATTAGGTATGGAAACGGGTGTTGTCGATTGAAGTAAGGGTGAATGAAGAGGCGAATGTGTGGTCGAGGGACTGTGAGGAAGTGACGGATTATGAATTAAGCTCGGAAGAAAGCTTTCACCAGGATCCGAACCAGATCTTTGCGATCTTTTTCCAGCAACTTTACGACGCAAAATTTCGACCAAAGCACTGCTCGCTGGAGGACGTTTAGGTGCCAGAAAGTGGTCTGAATCCGAGTGTCGACGGAATTTTTCAGGTGGTAGTGGCTGATGAGATAATAGCTCGTCGCGTATGTTCATCATCAAATCGTCGTGTATGTTCAACGATAAACTCTCGTTCAAATCCATCGGTAAAGATTCAGAAGCTGATGATTCGTCCACCGTTGGTACAATGTGAAACTGATTTTGGCTGTTGTCTAATTCTAAAATAAAATATTACATAAATAAATTTTGAACAAAAATAATTGTTCATTTAATTCAAACCTGAATAATTGCCTATAGGAAACACCTGTGGATTTGTAATTCGCTTCTGTATTATTTTCTCTTCTATCAGTGCCCTGATGTTCATACTAGCAGTTGTTAATGGCGGATTGTTACTGGCACTTTCTACTTTCTTCTCTGATTTCTTGTTTCCATCACTGTCCTGCAAATTAAAATAAAAATAAATTAACATCTTGCGGTATATTTCATTTTAGAGTAATTACTCTTTTGAAGTAACCCCCGTGCAATCTCATGTGGCCGTTTAGTGCTGGAACATTTTTGAATTTCCGATGACACAAGGGACACTCAGCTGGTTTTGGTTCCGGTGTAAAAGTCGTTGGTGGTGGTACATTGAATGGCATTTGCCCTATCCACGACCTCTGCTGCGATTGCGAGGCATTTTGGCTTTGCTGAGATAATGACACTGGTAAAGGCTGCATTTGTGATAGCTGCTGATGTGTTGGCATGATCATATCGTTTTGCAACAGATGATTTGTTGTTTGCAACGATCCTGTATGATTTCTTACAATTTGGGAATTTTGATCATTAATATTGGAAACCTAACAGAAACAGGGTTTTAATAAATTTCAATTAAAGAAAAAATAAATAAAACAAACTTGTGACAATGTCATCCTCAAAATTTGTCTATCGTTGATGTTCATCATGTTAGCCTCAGAATGTTGAGATCCTGACATGTGTATAGGACTGCAATTTGTATTTGACGCTGTAGTTGTTTGAGGCATCAAATATCCTTCAGATTGCGAATTATGCGAAGGCTGGTCTTGAAAAACCTAAAAAAAAAAAAAAAAAAAATTAATACAACTTCAAAAATATCTATTATCCATCATACTTGTTGGTTCACGTAAGGCTGCTGTTGATTGTGATGTGACTGTTGGTGCGACCAACTGAGTAATTCATTACTAACTGGTTGATGAAAAGCTAAGATCTGTAACTGCTCTGCAGCTGTGGTCGACGCCGAATCATTCGCAGCAGTCATCGGTGTGTTATTCGCATTGTGTACAGCATTTGAAGTATTGTAGGGCGATGGCGGAGCATATTGAATCAAATTCGATATGTTCCCTTTTGAAACGAAAGAACCACTCGCGTCCATTTTATTATCAGAAAACGAAGCAAGTCCACCGATAGTCAAAGCTCCTCTCAACCCAGTCGTAGGAATTACAGAAACGCCGGATACTGGAACAGTAATACATGAACTAGACGAATTCGAATGATGATTTTCCGTGTGCCGCCGTAAAGACCGCGCATCACAATAACTTTTGCCGCAACCATCCACTTTACATTCGTAAGGCTTTTTCTTCCTGTGTGTAAGCATATGACCATTCCTGAAGAAAAAAGAAAAAAAGAGAAAAAAAAAATTTTCATTTTTGAAATTTTTAAAAAATATCACTTTAAACTTACAAGTGGTCTTGACGTTTAAATGCTTTGGAGCATAACTGGCAAACGTATTTTCGTTCATCACTGTGTGTCAGTTTATGTTTAGCCAAAGCACTTGAATTGCTGAATACTTTGCCGCATTGGAAGCAGGTTTGAACCCCTTGTCGATTTGGCGAAGTTGATTTTGTAGGTTTTCCCTTCAGCCGAGCTTTATCTACGGAGAGCTGATTTAAATCAGTACTCTTGACTTCTTCGTTATTACCTGAGCAGTTCAGGAGAAATGGAAGAAAAAGACGCAAAAAGCAACAGTTAGAGACAGTTTAAACTAAGCTAAAAAGCTCATGCGATAAATTACTGAAATGCAAACATCAAAGTAGATAGGTTAATAAAAACAAACATTTGACTATTATCTACATTTAAAGGTTAAACAAATTAATAGCGAGATATAAAACACAGCTATCAGATCAGATTAATTAGTAGCGAGAATGAAATGATTACATTTGGTTACGGATTTAAGCGTGAGTTTGATAAATAATAATTTCAATAATAATAAAGGTATTCAAAAATATTTTTTTAAAAACACTACCGTACGGATTTCCCATTTTTCCATTGAAATTTGTATTGTGTTAAAACTCAGAAAAACCCATGGGGAAAATAAAAAAAAAAAACATTTCAGTGCATTATGACGTTTCAAATCACAATCTGCCAGCATATTAGCAGCTGCATTCTGCGAAGTATTTTTGCGAGTGGGTTGTTAACGCGACCCAGGTTCAAGTTCAAAGTACTGCGAGACGAAATTTTTTCTTGAATTTATAATTTTTCTTTGACTTCCTGGTTTTATTGCAAAAGATACGCCGTTTCCGTTACTTAAAATAAGATTCAGGAACTATACCGTTATTAGTAATTGTTAAGACACGATGAATGGGCGTATTTAGATATTACAATACTAAAAATCAATAAAGCAATGACTTTATAGGAATCAAATTTCAAATTGTATAAATCACAAACTTATTTTTAAAAATAAAATTTAAAACCCTGAACCTGATTATGCACGTCAAGACTAATTTCACAATTTGTTGACAGCAATCAACATTTTTATGCGAAATTATTCAATAATAAACAAATTAAATTTGAAACGTCTTCCATTTCGATGTCAACTGTCAATATAAATCCCATTGGTTATTCAATTACCAGACGCAGTGGGTGTATACGAGTATACTGAGGATTGATGATGTGCAACGTCATAATGACGTGAGACTTGCACGTAAGAAAAATCATAAATGACATCGGGTTTTGAATAGTTACAAATCAACAGGTAATAATTCTACCGACATGCATTACCGGCTTGCCCCCGCACAATTCGCTACATACACTTCCTGGATGGATTTTTTTGACCGATTGATTGCCATTTACTTGAAGAGTATAAACTTACTGATATATAATTTTCTACCCGAGCCATTTTAATGAATATTTAATAAACAAACAAAATTTGCAAAAAAATAAAACATATTTCAATTGTTACTCTGAATCTGAACAATATATTTTTACACCAATTATTCGTACGACCCATACGGAGTAGAATGCATTATTGCACTACATGTACTTGAAATGTAATCGTTAAACCTACACAACTCGGCACTCAGCATGTCATGTATTAGGGTTGTACCGTTTATCACTAGTTGATGGAAAATATTTTGTAAAGTACATTCTTAAAACATTTTATAATACTTTATTAATGTATTTTACGATGCTTTTCCGATTTATTTTAGAATGTATTCATAAAATACTTTTTAAGTTATTTTTATTCCATATGGGAAGGCTGGGAACACACTTTTCTCCGTAAGTAGTTAATTTTCCATTTGAATTCCGAATTTTCCGTCAACAATTTGTCATGAAATGATCATTAATGATTGTGAGTTCTGAGAAATTGAGATGAAAATAAACCAATAATAATAAAAGTGTGTTAAATGTGGTGTAAAAATATTTTTCATGGCTAACAACCAAAATATTAAATAACATACGGTAATAAATAAATACACTTTGAAAAAAAAGGAGTAAAATTTACTTTTTTTACTATGAAATTCGTAGTCAGTGTATTAAACATCCATTAAATGTTTCAATTTCCAGTTCTCTTCATATTATCACAAGTAAACAGAAATTAAAAAGCATTAAAAAAACCATACCAGAAGTGAAATATCTTCAACAAAAAAAAAAATCACTTTTGGCCCCCAAATAACCACCAACGGCACTTACTTAAAAAAAGGTGAGCGTTAAATTGAAAAAATACGGAAATTTACGATTTTTGAATACCTTATCGTTAAATATAAACCAAACAACAATATATAAACATTTTTTTTACCCGCATTATCCGCATTTGTTTCAGCGATACTACTTAAATTGCTATTCTCATTGAAGGCATCAGGATTGTTACTGAAAGTCTGAGGTGATAACTGCAAATCTTGATTAGATTCCATGTAAGTATCTTGGCCAGTATCACCGTCAAATAGATCTAAGCACGAGTTAGTTCCTGTGCCACTTGTCGAAACTCCCAAATTTCCCATCAATCCGTCATCCAGACCACTTAACGATCCCACATTCACATCGAATACCGAATCGTTGTAATTAATGGCACTCAACATGGCGTCCCGTTGGTAACGCAAAACTGCTTGATTGGCACTGCTTCCAGCAGGACTAGAATGATTGCCATCTTGGACATTTGACACATTTCCAACGTTCAGCGGCGACATTCCTTTATCCAATCCCAACACCAAGTCCGCAAAAACGCCCAGTTTGTCTGGTTTTTCTTGGTCCGAGCCTGGAGAGAAGGCAACAAAAGTTTTGGGACTCGCTCCGGACTCGGGAGCGCTTACTGGCCGAGAATGAAGCGAAGTCGACGAATTCCGCACTTCGTCTTTCTCTTCTTTGATGTAGACGGATCCTCTTGTAGAAAACTGACCGTCCGAGTACATCGTTCCTGACGAGCAAACGTCATTTTTTTCTTCTTTCCCGTACGCGGATCCTCGTGTTGCGAATTGATTATCTTGATACATGAATATATTTGTGGGAGTTCCATACGGCACTTGAAATGATTGGTTTGAAAGCCCAATCGGAAAGTCTTGTAATTCCTAAAAAAAAGAAAAAAATATATATACAATATAAAAGTGCATTTCAACATCTTAATTCCCAGCAATATAAAAATCCCATCACACAATCTATTATTTCAGCTGCGGCAGGTTTTTCATCAACCATCTTTCGACTAAAACCTTTGCTGAAATAACAGAACGAGTAAAAACAACCGTTTTTTGAAATGATATCTATAAATAATTTAATTATGGAATTGCTTTCCTTTAAATAACATTTTTCCAATTTTAATGCAATAATCAAGCAGAAAGTCAAATTTGATATAAAATTTAACCTGATATAAAAATTTAATTTCTGTCAAGTCACGATATCGAAAAACTCCAAATACAATTTCCACAATTATTTTATCAAACGGCAAACAAACAACAAAAGCATACGATGGCTGATTAAATATAAATGTTCAGATCAATAAACGTTTTTTAAAAAGTAAAATAAAGATGCTGATTGGATGATGATGATTTTTCAAACATACCGACATTCTATCGACTGAATTTAGCGATGGCATTTGAGACGGCATCATGGCAAAATTTTGGTTTGACACCGGAGGTTTGGAAGGATCACTCATAACTACATCACTCTGCAACAGAAATAAAACAAATTCATTATACAAAAAAAAAAAAAAAAAAAATTAAAAAAATTAAAGTCAAAACCAACTTTGAAGATTCTAGGCCAATATTTTTATACATGAATATATAGAAAGTGCAGTTTTTTTTACTGGAATAGGTCAAGGTCATTTACCAAGAAGCACCACAATAAAAAAAAATCTATTTCCATACAAATTTAAAAACTCTAAATAACGTCCCAAATAAAATTTATTTTTAAAAAAACAACGAATTGAATAAACAAGCTCTCCATTTACACATCTGATGTAAAATTTTGCAAACACACGTCTACTTCGAATGCAAGCAACAAACAAAGAAAACCCTTAAAAACACTTAAAGCCAACAGGTTTCGATGCTTACACATCCCACTTTTTTAAATCCCCTACAAAATGCGGCATCAAACACGTGCAGATTCCATCACACCACCCAAAAAAAGATTAGCGAAAAAAGCTGTTGGTCACAACGAAATTACAAACACCTAAACTCGAACGCGGTTCGTCGCTGTTCCCATCTTCTAATTAACGAGCCGCTAATTTAGCGCATCTTATTATTCCTTTTTAAATTGATTATTATATATATTTTTAATTTTTTTTTTACTCTTTTGTCAAGACTCGCAAGAGGGAGTTAAACGATGAGTAATAAGAAAATTCCCTCCATAATCAAAACCAAAACGGAAATGTGCCTGTGCAAAATGGAAGAGACATGCCATCACCTTATTAAACGCGTAAACCACTAGAATTGGCGAGATTTAATCAGTAATTATCCCCTATTGCTACTCTATCAATGGGGTTATCCATCGCATCACAAGAAGCGGAGTTGAAATTCTACCACAAGCGGCGCGCTATCGTCGGGAGGGAAAGGACGAGTGGGTCGAAAAGAAGCTGCCCTTTGGTGACACACCGTGATGCAATCGTGCAATAAGTAACTATTAAGTATTCTTTTGAGTTGCATTTTTGCATTTACTTACTTCGGTTTCCTAAGATCTGTTTCTTTTGGGAATTGCAATCGTTAAAAATATAGTTGTCTACATGGGTTGTGTAGCCATCCACTTAACACCATCTACGTATTTACTCATAACTTGTATAGTTAATGGTAGTGCACGTTGAAAAGTAGTTCCAATCTGTTTAGCGATTAAGCCATGTAAGCGTTATCTTATTTTAAGGGAGATACGAGATTGAATTAAACTAATTAATTTCTTAAAAATTATTTTTAAAGTTATTTTCGATACGTTGTGTATTTACTAAACTTCGGATGAATATTTTTTGTCATTCCAGTGATCAGTCTGCGCGCTTTGAATGCCGGGAAAATTTACGTCATTTTCGAAATTTCAAAATGGTTGACGATTGTGACCGTAAACAGTGGAATTCGGATGATATGACGTCTGAAGGTAACGTTTATACTTGGTAACAGCTGCCTAACCACTCTAGCACGCAAATCTTCTAGCTAATTCAACAATTTAATTGACGAATAAAAAAGGGCCGGAAAAATTTGCACAGTTTTTAATAATCGCTGCCCGAATCTAAGCCTAACCTTCTAATTTTGGATGATCGTAATAGTACAGTAACGCAACTTTGTAAAAGTAATCGGACATAAAACTGATAGATTTGATTGCTAATTAAATTTGATTAAACGGGTCTAAAGTCATGACAGTTAATCCATAAAGTGCTGCTCTTAATTTATCAAACCAGCTGTATGGCTGGACGCGTGGGTGGTCACAAAAGTCCATATAATTTGTAATTATATAAGTACATTAGAATTTAATTCAAATATAATTATAAGGAATGTAAATTTAATGCGTAGTTTCCATGCGCGGAAATTTATTTTTAACCATTTATTTAAGAGATAATTTTAATTCATTATCATTAATTATTAATTAATCATCCAATTTGCCTTACGTAGTGATGATTTCCAAATCCTGAGTTCTGCTTCACTGACCCAGACCTACCAGCAGCAATTCTATCTTGAATTAAAAATAAAATATTGATTTCCTACTCAAAGACAAAAAAAAAATAAAGTAAAATTTAAACAATAATAATGTCCAGTAGATGCATTTGTCCCCCAGGTTTGTTCGTTTGATACACGAACGAGTTGTTTTGGATGTAATATAACGCAAAATATTGTTTATTTCAGTGTCGAAACTCGATTTTCCCGGAAAACCCATTCAGGTTGTCGATGCCGGTGACAACCATACGTTCAATTTAAATGTCGATGCTTTGGAGGCAGTCCTGCTGCAAAAACACGTCCGAGATAAACATGTCGTCGTAATTTCTGTTGCTGGTGCCTTTAGAAAGGGGAAGTCATTTTTATTAGATTTTTTTATCCGTTTCCTTCAATCGCAGGTAAAAAAAGAGTAAAATATTTAAATTTTTTCATTGTTTATTATTGAATATTTGTAAATTAACGAATATTTGTTTTTCAGGGTACGCCTGATTGGATGGGTAGCAAATCAGTACCGCTAACTGGATTCACTTGGAGAGGAGGCAGCGAACGAGATACAACTGGCATTTTGCTGTGGAACGAAATTTTCATTGTTCCTCTTCCCAATGGGGAACAGGTGGGAGACGTGTAATTGTTTCGTTATTTTAATAATAATTTGTATCAATTTTCATGTTTGCAGGTAGCTGTTATTTTAATGGACACCCAAGGCGCTTTTGATAGCGAATCTACAGTTAAAGACTGCGCTACGGTGTTTGCGTTGAGCACGATGCTGAGTTCAGTTCAAGTTTTTAATTTGTCACAAAATATTCAAGAGGATGACCTCCAGCACTTGCAGTTATTCACTGAATACGGGCGTCTCGCTTTAGAAGATACAGGAGACAAGCCTTTTCAAGTGAAATATTAAACAAATTGTGGTCTTATTTAGCATTTTTAATTCTATTTTTATTAAATTAGAAATTACAATTTCTCGTGCGTGATTGGAGTTTCCCGTATGAAGCTCCTTACGGATTGGCTGGAGGAGAGAAAATATTGGACCGACGGTTGCAAATTAGTGATAAGCAACATCCAGAGTTACAGCAATTACGACGTCATATTAGATCATGTTTTAGCAGCATCGAATGTTTCTTGATGCCCCATCCCGGTCTCAAAGTTGCCACAAATCCTAAATTTGATGGTCGCCTTTCAGGTGGATGATGATAGGAAGGGTTTAAGGAGTAATTTTTTAAATTTTTAATTGCTTTGTTTTCTGCTTTTTAGATATCGATGCTGAGTTTCAAGAGCAGCTCAGTATTTTAGTGCCTTCTTTACTTTCTCCGGATACATTAGTAGTTAAGAAGATTAATGGAAAAAAAATTACTGCCAGAGAGTTATTAGAATATTTTAAAGTATGCATATAAATTAAAAATTAATTCGTTAATGATAATGTTTCGGATTGTACTGTAGGCGTATATTAAAATTTACCAAAGTGATGTTCTTCCTGAGCCAAAATCGATGCTACACGTAAGAGTTTAAAATTAACCGAAAAAAGCTGAGTTTCAAAGATAATGTTTTTTTTTTCTTTTGTTTTTTTTTAAAGGCAACCGCGGAGGCCAATAATTTAGCTGCGGTTGCAAATGCAAAGGATCTTTATAATACTTCGATGGAATTAGTAAGTGTGGTAAATATATTTTGTGAATAGAAATTATAATTTTTTTTTTAAAGATCTGTGGCGGTGATAAACCTTATTTGAATACGAATGCTCTCGAAGATCACCATCTAAGGATCAAAGAAAAGGCGATTTTTCAATTCCGATCAACGCGAAAAATGGGAGGGGAAGAGTTTTCGAAGTCGTACGAAGAAAGACTGGATGTTGTATGTTTTCCTGTTTAGTTTGCTTAAAATAGTTTAATCACGATTATTTTTTTTGAAAAAACAAGGAAATAGAAGTGGCGTTTTGCAATTTCCTGAAGTTCAATGAAAGCAAAAATGTTTTCAAAGCATTCAGAACGCCAGCTGTGTTGTTCACGGTGGTTGTAATAACGTATCTTTTGTCGAGTATATTTGGTGCGATTGGTATTTATCTATTGGCAAATTTAATCAATCTGTTCATGGGCATGGCATTGCTTATGCTTTGCCTATGGGGTTACATCAGGTAAAATTCAGCGGTCGTAATGTCAATTAAAAATTTAAATGATTTTTTTTAAAAAAAAAAATGAAGGTACTCTGGTGATTTACGAGAAATTGGAAATCACATCGATTTGATGGCTGCTAGTCTGTGGGATAATGTAAGTATATTTGCATAAATAGTGATTGTGATTGAGTTTTACATCAAAATTAATTAACACTTTTAAAATTTGATGTTAATAATTTTGAAGGTGCTGCTGTTTAAGGTTATACGGAGACATAGATAAAGCTAATTTTTTGTCATAGCTTTTACTAAACAAATTGTGTTTTTTTTTTTGCTTGTATTTTGTTCGGAAAATGGATTTATGGTAACGCAGTTATAAAAATATTTTTAGACTTAGTTTAAGTAGAAAGCTTTTTTATTTTTTTACTCATTGAATTTATTTTTAAAACAGGCTTTGAAACCCGCTTATGTTCGCATTGTTTGCGCTGGCTTGATCCCACCAGATGGTGCCTCGGTCTCCTCGTCGCCTCCTGAATCTATTAGAAACTTGGATGTGAAGAAAACATCTTGATGTCATCAGCAGATGAGCTCAGTTCACTTGTTCTCCGCTGTTTGAATGTTGTCTCAAATTTCATGATGCAATTGAAAATTCCACCTGCCAGTATTTTTAAAAGACGTCAACTTTTCGGGGAGTTTTGTATTTTGTTCCTTTTTTTTTCCTGTTTCAAATTTGAACTGCAATAGAAAAGTGTGTGCACGCACATTGGGTGTGGGAATATGTAAGCAAATGAATATTTTATAATAATTTTTTGCTCTTGTTTGTGTTAATTATACATTTATGCCATGACCTGAAAAATTATTTTTTGTGTATACCGAATTTAAGAGATGTGTAAGATTATTCTATTTTGATAAATTAACGGAAGAAGTAACAAATGAAGTATATACAGCCCCCTAAATTAGAAATACTCGTGATAGCCAAAAATAATAATTAAAAAACTGTAAAATTTGTCCCTCAGGAAAATTGGTTTGCTCAAAAATTGAATGTCACAATGATGGAATCTGAGTTGATACATTAAAAATTCAGTGGTCACAATGTGGATGTGCAATTGAGTTTTTTTGTGACACTTTGGTTTTAGCTGTTTAATATTTTCGTAAGTCAATAAATTTTTATTAGCAATACAGCCAAGTTTATAGAAGTAACATGTAAATAAGCCTAAAGAGCCTTTAAATTAAAGGCGCAAATTGACTGTATCAGTCATAGTCTGTGTAGACAATTGTAACTTTAAAAAAAATGCTGGTTTCCAAATTAATGTGGCTAACAAACTAAAACTCAGATTGTGACAAAAAGTGTATTTAACTACTTCACTGTAATCATTAAAATCATGTTTCAACTTACTTGATGCCGACTTTTTTAAAAATAAGTTTAAAATTTGTTTTTCATTTCATTCAAAATTTCATGTTTTATGATACCAATAATTATTGCATTTTAGACAATCTCATGTTCCAATAATCGTATAACAAATTTAAAATTTTCTAGTCCTTTTTTAAGTGATTTGTTTTGCTACAACGTGCTCGAGTATTCTGACATATCAAACATTTAAATTTTTTTCAGACCATCAAAATGTATCATTATTCATGTGCTTACTTACTAGGTAACTTAAAATTTTAATCTTTTTAATATCGACAAAATGTAAAAATGTGATTTGAAACTGTAAAAAAAATAAATTAAATCTACCGATCATCCTTCGCTTTTCCTGAAAATAGTGTTAGGTAATAAAAACTTGAAATTGAAAGTCAACTTATGATTATCAATCACAAGATTTATTCAGTATTATAAAGTTCAACATCCAGTAATCAGACAAGAAACCAACCGCTCGATCCGACCATGAAATTAGCATCGGGATCATCAGCTTTCAATGTTCACTTATGAATGTACAACCTGCAATGCCTGCAATTCAAATCGCTTATAAGTACAGCAAGTTAAAAAATAAATGGCAGTCACTCTGCTCTTAACGATGACTAGAGAAGTTGCGTTCATGTAGAATAGAAAGAATTATAAAAGAAGAAAAGTAATACTGTAAAAGCAGCATAGTTTAGAGCGTGTAGGAAAGAAGGACGACAAAAGCCATAGCATTCACATCATCTGTACTTTTATTAAACAGGTTCTCGGATCTCGAACCTCAAGATGCTGACTGAGATTCTGAGGTGACTCAGATTTTTTTTAACTTGCATATACTGATAATGTTTCAAAAAACAGAAGAAAGGAAAGAAACGAGTAAAGAAATGGAATGTGATGCGTAAAGCCGTTTCAACCGTACACAAAAAGCCAGGTTAGCAATATCTTTGAAGGGAGACTTAAGTACTGCATTATAATACACACATTTGAATGGAAGCTCTCTTTTGTATAGATTCGATATAACATTGAGCTGGCTACTAGCCAAATTCCATTCCCTTTTGTCGAGTAAGGTAAAATTGAACACAAAATAAGCTTAGTGAGACGTTTATAAACGTTTTATACAATTTTTCTGTTTTTTTTTTTTTTTGGAAGTGTTTCTTAATTGGACATTAATCTGGTAATTAAAACTGGCATGTTGCTGACAGAAATAAATTAATTAATAATGATTTATTTAATAAAAAAGCAACCTCTCACTAATTAAATCTCTTACAGAGCTCAAGTAGAATGGGAATGAATGAATGACAGCAAACGATAAACGTCTCCCTTTTAGATTTTGGCGGAGGAAGTCGGAATTTAGATTAAAAAATGAAGAACATCTAAAATCCCATAAAACCAAATTCAGATATACATTAAAAATTATTAATTAATTACACTAATATTTACAAACGTTCATCACTTCCAGGAATTAAGAAATATACAAGCTGTCTGATATTACATTAAAATAAAATTATCATTTTTCATTTTAATTAAAAAAAATATGTAAAATTATGAAATCAAAATTACCATTATTGCTGAAAACAGTATAAACAAGTAGTAAGAAAGGAAAAATACGAACGAGGAATAATTGGTTTTCAGAACGGTATCGATAGACATTTAAATGGTATAGATTTCACATTAAGATTGTATTTTTTTTTTCATTTCACTTTCTTATTATGCCTCATTAAAATTTCATTAGCAAATCACTGCAGATGCAAAATATCCAGTAATTATGCAGTTAACCTAAAACTAGTTTCTTGTTCTAAATTCATTTTGAGATCATCTTTTTTTTAGTTTACATAAAATAAAAACAAAGTGGGAAAAGAGTTCCATTATTCACGAATGCATTTTTTTCTTTTTTTGTGTATGTTTGTATGTGTATGTGTGTGGAATGTCAAGGCACTTTATTCTAAGAGCCCAAGCCATGCAAAAGAAATGTGAATAACTATAACAATATGCTGACTGAATGCTGCTTTTCAACTAACAATTTCCTCTTTTGTGACCTAATTTTGAATCAAACATTGCAAAATAATTTAAAAAGCCAAGAATTAACTCATCTGTACAAAAAAATTTGTTACTTTTTTAACCTAAAAACCAAGGACAATATTAAAATGGATTACAAAATACAATTATTTAAAATTTAAAAAATTAGTATGATCCAATTTTATTGTTTTAATAATAATATAATTATAATAATAATAATAATTAAAAAATAAACAAAAAATTGGTCAAAAATTTAGTGATCAACCTCCAATCACAGATCGAAGAAAACATCAGTTTTGTTACACTAAACTAAAATTTAAAAAAAAACCATAACAACAACAATAATAAATTACAATTACTATTACTACATATTATTATTATTATTATTATTATTATTATTATTATTATAATTTTATCACCAATACATTAATTTAAAATTTTTGATTTTTTACATTAATCCCAACAATTTCTTTCCACTTCGTTCGTAACATCACAAATTTGTTCATTATGCTGAGATGAATCACAACATCAGCACCAATGGAATGCCTTCATATTGCCTTTTCAGCATTTAGTTGAGTATGTTTTAACTCTCACTTTCACTTCACAAAATCAATTACTATCTTAGCCGCCATCTGCCAAAAGAAATGGCGCGAAAAACAAAATAAAAAATCCAATTTAAATATTTCATCATTATTTTTGTTTCAAATACCAATAAAAATAAAATAAAAAATAGATACTTAAAGCAGGCCAGCAGCACAAACATGTATCCAATTCACGAAATAGAAATAATTGAATTACATTATTCAAAATCGGTTTCAAAAATAGAAACAAAAACCTCCCTTTATTTATTTTTTTACTATTCTAAATTGTTCCACTTTTTTATTCCGTTCTGTAGATTAATTTTTTGGAAATGTTAATGCCTGGAAATTTCATTAATTTAAAAAAAAAAAACGAATAAGAAAGTGATTGATGAAACATTACAACAATCTCACAAGGTGAATATGGAACCAACACAATTCATTTCTAAGTAAATTTTTAAAAAATTAAAAGAAACTGAAGTTTCCCACGCACACATGAATACCAACACACGCACCCACACATACAATAGTTAATTAATACGGTATACTGACAAGTCTTTAATAAAAAGGCATAATTATTAACAGGTTGCACATAAGAACCGAGTTTTTGTCACTACACAGAGATTTATAATACCAAATTCCTGTAAAACTCGATTTTTAATGCACATTTAAATCACAATCCCTGTTACGTTCGCTTAATTAGTTAATTTCTGCATCAAATTGCTTAGAATGTAACAATTACTTAAGCCGGATCATACTCAAAGCCACGTGGAAATTTGAAGTCGTCGTAAATTATTTTGTATGTGTGCGTGTGTGTGTATCTAACCGCGCTATAAAAATTCACGTTCCAAATCTGTTTTGGAAGTCTTCCGGCCAAACTTTTGATCTGCACGAGAAAGATTTCTTATGGCTGTCAATGGGACCGTGTCGTCTTGACTCTGACCTTCGACCGGTAAATCTAACAAAGTCTTGTCGTCGATCGTAGCAGGAGTTGTTGGTGAGAACCGGACTCGAGCCGACACGTATGACGAATCTTCACTCGTCATACTTTCGGGAGGAGTCGGATTTGTCGGCGTCGACGTGGCCGAAGTCCACACCTGCGGCGACGCTAATTGAATAGAGGTCCCATACTTGAGCTTGGATTGCCGAGGCCTCGGAGGCAAGTCGAGAGACGTGGGCCTTTCTCCGGCCTCCTGGCTGTTCTGACGGGAAGACCTAGGGGGTGGTTGTGGTGGACCTGAGGAACCAGGGTAATTAATATGTGTCGGACTGCTGTGCAAATCCTCTTCGTCTTCTAGATGAAAAGAAGGGTTGATGTTGCTCGAAGTTGTTGACGCGTTGGAAACATTCGAAGGCGTACGTCGGTGACCCCTCAGTGCGGGACTCAGCGTCGATCCCGGGTGTCTGGTGGGGGTCGACCAAATCGGTGCTGCACTACTGATGCTACTAGTCGGATTCTCGTATGCGTGGTATCCGTCTTGATGCCGCACATACTCGGGATAAATTCGCTCGTAGTAAGCATCAGTACGACCGTAATCTGGAGGATAGGCCCTATTTGGTTCTACGTAGTATGTACCATAATCTCCCTGATAATTTTGATAATAATGGAACACGGTATCATGCGCAGGTCTGCTCGATCCGCTGTACTCCGGGTGCGCGTGGTACGAATCCTGTCGCATATATTCCCCGCCGTACGCTGTACGATCCGCACCCGTCGAAACATTACTGGAGACGTGCGTGTGTTGGTCGCTCTCCGTGCTGGCACTCGACGATTTTCTCCTCACAGGCGAATGCGTAATGCCGCTGTATGGTACATGTTGCGGAGAATCCGTTAACCTCAAGGGCTTACTGTCAAAGTTGATACTAGGTCGTAAATGTCTCGTCTGGCCATGATAAGTGTTATGGGGATAGCCCGACGTCGATGAAAATTCATAATCAGGTCCTAAATGAGAATCTCTGTTCCACCACCGTTTCTCCTCTTCCTCTTCTTCCGCTCTGAAATTTCGAAAAAGTTATATAACGACCCGTTCGATTGATTTATTTCAAATCGTGTCACCTGTTGGCACTTAAGCGTGGGTGCGGTTGAGATATATTTCGAATATCAAACCCAACACCGATTCCAGCCATCATGGCACCTATATTGCACATCAACTCTGACACTCTGCAAGGCGCGTTACGTTTGCTTTGAGTGGGTTCAGGAGTGGACGTCCCATTGTACATTGTTGAACTATAATGCATTTTTGCAATTCCTGAAGATTCTGGCCAATCTTCCTCTCTGCAGTCTGTTTTATTTTGTAAAACATTAATTTTGACAACAATTCAAACGACTCACACTCCTGAAGAGTGTAAAAAATTTTTTTAAAAATCGAAAATTACCAAGTTCTTGCAAAGCAGCAATATTGGCCATACCACCAGCAGGAAATGTGCGTAAAGTTTTTTCTAAGTTGGGAGCACTCTTGGACCACCTCTTATTACCATCGATGATGCGCGATCTGGAATGGCCCCTTTCTCTTTGATGAACGGTGCTGGGTCCCCAAGTCTTGCCCTTGACGCCATCAGCTGGCACTGCTTAAAAAGCATAAACCACCCTTAAATGAGCAACAATTCCATCATCGAATACAATCAAATTCTAACACCTACAAGCATACGCCCTGAGCCTTGGAATGCTGGGTGACCCTGGAGGACTGTCGGGACTAGATGGCAGCCTCATGTTTTTTTTCATTTCCAATATTGTTGGTGTCTGTTGCACGGTTATGTTGTGTCTAAAATCTGTTAAACACGTAACATTCACGTTTTATTACACCTAAATTCAAATAAACAATTCTCGTTTAGTCTTTTATTCACCGGAAGGCATGCTAATGCGTTGACCACCACTTTTCAACAGCTTTAACCGACTTTTTTTGAACTTTCCTTTCCTTTTCTTTGGTGTTGGCCTACCCTGTTGCTGTTGTATAATCATAATGTTGAGCTCGCGTTCCAGCAAATCGATCTCTCGCTCTGCCAATTCCTGTTCTCGCTTTCTCAGAAATTCTTCCTGGATCTTCTGTTGCAGCAAGGCTTTGGTAAGTTCCTCTTCCCGGCACCGCAGCTCCTGCGAAATTACACCCAATTATTAACCGCACTCAATTAAATTCGCATTTTTTTTCTCTTAAAAAAATTAATTTCAGTTTACATTTTTGTGTTTACAAATAAAAACCGAAAACTATATTTAGAAAACAAAGGAATTTCTAAAGTTCCAGTTTTGGAAACCCTGATTTAGAAAATAAACAGGAAACACCTGCTACTTTTATACACAACAAAAACGTTAAGCAATTAAATACACAAAATAAAAAAAATCCATTGCGCAACAGTGTATTAATCGTCTTCATCCGCTTGAATACAATGGACATGCTGGACTGATTTCTGATTTTGTTTTGATAAGGCCATCGGGTTGACAGCCTTTCACATCAATTTTTTGACAACAAATAAGAATGCGTGTAAAATAATTGCACAATTTCCTCAATTTCCTTTAATTGCTGTAACTGCTATAAAAATGGAAATCTCTCTGCCCAAACTTTTATTATTCATCGGCACATAATTTTATACCTTTTCTTTACACCGTAATTCATGGAACATCTCTTCAATCTCCACTTTCCAATCTTCCTGCATTGTATGGAAAGAGTCTTGGGGAGTGTTCATGAAAGGGGAATGTGCAATCTCCTCCAATTCCCGGAGGATATCCACAAACGTAGGCCGACTGTGTGGTTCGGGGTACCAGCAAGCTGCCAAATAAAATTTACAATAAAAATATTATTTGTTTGGAAAGAAATCAATTTTCACTGCGTGAAAAGTAGAGTTTACAAGAGCAAATGACTTGTAAAATGATTGAAAAATGATAGCAATATTTCAATTGCAATTACTATTGACAATTAAATTACAATTCGTTTACAGGAAAGTTTATAATCATGTAAGTGATTTGTGTAAAATTTAATTGTAAATTTACTGTTCAGTTGTGAAGCAAAATTGTTTATCATTGTAAATCATAAAAACAACATGTAAATTGTTTTACGTAATTTTCACATATGTAAACTTCACTTTTCATTCAGCGTTTTCTTTATCCGCATCCGCATCAAAACCAATTTATTAATTTATTTTTTTAATTCACAAAACACTTAAAATTGTTTTATTTTTTTACTTGGCATTGACAAAGAAGATTGATAACAACATCAAGATTCAAGGATAATAGTAATTTCTATTTGTATATTTAGCCTCAAATAAAATGCTTGGGAATGCGGTCCACGTTTACCAGTGGCCATGGAAAAGGAGGCTCATTAGTATGCACCGCTTTATCTGCTCAGCGAATATCGTCTGGTAAAACTGGATTCCACTGCGACTTTCACTGCCTTTGCAAATCACGATAAGCCCGTTTGCCCATTACATGCAACCAGTCAATGATTCAAAATCGCGCAAAATATTCATATATTCAAATAATGAGTAAAAACAAAAGAAAAAACTCGAATTGTGATGCGGTTTTTAATCCTCTTGAATTTTCCAGCATCATCGACTCATACATTTTTCATCGCAAATATTTTTCGATCCAAATTAACCGAATAATTTATAAATAACAACATTTTCCCCCCGTGTGTAATCTAGATAGCTATTTTATAAATATAGAATAAACCCAAGGATGTTTCTGCATCGAATTTGACCTATAATGATAAAGATCGTGGAGCAAAGCATCAAATCGAACATTTTTTCATTTTCATCATCTCAATAATATCCTTGGCGCACGAAAATAACAAAACATGCACTTATCCTTATTTGAAAAGAAAATTTATTAAAATACGATCACATTTCCCTTTAAAATTGATCTTAACGCGATGCATGCCCCCTAGTTAGGCCTAACGTGTGACGAATCAAAGATTGATGCCATTTAACTCGTCCATCTCGTGATATTCGCACGTAATTGCTTATTGCGTGCAGTAGCAGGATGCAATTTGTCAGTGCAAAAAAATCACAAACTTATGAAATCATTTGCAATTAATTCATCGTTGAATGAAATTAAGGTCACAAACTCATTACAATACAAACTCATTATACAAACTCATTGATAAATACAAATTTTTTATTAAAAAAAAAAACATCAAAAGTCCTTGAAATCAACCTACATGGTGAAATTTTATGAGAATTTTTCGAATTAAATTTTAATGAACTACTTTTATGTTTTTTCTAAAATTAAGCAATTACTATCTGAGGGAAACATGCGTTTTCCATTATGAAGACGCAAGAAACTCACTGCCTGACACTACCACCCGTGGTCTTCTGTGACAAGAAGTTTGTCAACATTTGTGATAATATTTTTCCCCCCAATATAATCCACTGGACCAATAACGGGAAGGAAATGGCTGGTCCACAGTTTCATTCAACTAAACCCAGCACTTTATTCGACAATGGCATTAGATTTCATAACTATTAACTTGGCAAGCGCGTAAAAGAGTTCATTAAACTCCCCCAAGTTGCTTGTAGTAAAATTGCAACCACAAATTGCAGCCATCAACGCATCTCACGTGAAAAGATTACCTTCGTGATGTATATTTTTAATAATATTTTATTAAATGCCCCACTTTCAATTTCACTGCAACTTAATTAACTTTGCAAGAATAATCAAATTTACATTTAATATTGTAAAAACACACTTTACAAAATTTAATTATTATAAATTTTTGTAAATCTCATTTTTCTTGCAATGTAATGTTCGGATGTTTGAATTTCAGGAAGACATCAAGGTTCGGGTTTATGAGAATTAGAATTAGAATTAAACACCATGAATTTTTTTAAAGGTCATTTGAGCACATTATCCAAAGTTATGTGATCAAGCGGCGTTTAATCCGTTATTTATTGCTTCGCCTGAATTCAGAGAGCATCTCATGCACTTTTCTCAATTAGGAAGGCAATATAAAATCCCGTGTTTGGATTTTAGTTTGTCAGATATGAAGAAGCACGCCCCAATATTTACATCACGTTAAAACAAATGACCTTTTCACGTTGGGATTTCACCTTTAAAATGGATTTCGTCGCAAACTTAACAAAGAACTAAGTTTTGAATTAAAAATATCGATTCTGGCAAATACAAACCTTCCATAAGCTTTGAGAACTGCATTGGACAAGTGGAAGGAATGGGTAGAGTGAGTTTATTCACAGCAACGCCGTATGCTACAGCCAACGCATCTATTCCCTTGTACGGAGTTTCTCCAGTCAATAACTCCCAAAGCAGAACGCCATAACTAAAAAAAAAAAAAAAAAAAAGTAATAAATTATTAAACCTTAGGATAAAACATGTAAATATTTAAAAAAAGAAAATGTTTACAGTAAATTGAACACGGGCAGTTATTCATTACCCCTACTAATATATTTAATCAGATCTTAGATCAAAGTCAGAAAGTTTTGCCTGGGGGAAATTTTACCTCGATAACATCCATCATAAAAATCCTCATCACAAGAGACCGCACATCGAGAGAAATACCATCATCACAAATATCATCCGCAAAAATGAATAAAAAATGAACAACAAACATTAACCGCCTCATCAAAATATGTATGAAGCGTATCCAGTAGTTTATAAAGGTTTTATTTCA
>JAQIXT010000911.1:0-22001 GCA_034700445.1 Stenotaenia linearis | reverse complement strand
TAGCATTGAAGCTTAATTTAAAGTATTAGATGATAACAAGTTGGAGCTTTTGCTCAGTTTTAATCATACCACCCAATGACTTACTTCAACAATGTATTAATAATATATAATTTTTCCATGAGGGAGTTCATGCACTTTGAATAGTACTCGCCCTCGAATTAACCCCGCACTTCCTGCTACTAAATTAGTAATTACAGGTTTATTTATGCTATTTCAATGTTTTAAAATATTAGTTTGTATTTAAGCAATTTTTATGCTAGAATCACAATATTCAATGGATAATTAACTGTGAAAGTAATGGTTTTGTACATCTAAACCTAAATGAAAATTTCGTGATTTGAAATAGACCCCAAGAGCTTTATTCGAAGAAATATGGTTGTACGCTATTAAGTTATAAATCATAAATCAGGATTTCCGCCTTCCCTTAATATAAATGCGTCTTTATCAGGTGATTAAATAAGATGACTGTTGCTTAGTAACTCAGCATCAATATCCTTTATTTTCATCATGTATTAGTTCAAAACATTTTATCTCCCGTAAACTTTTACATTGAATATATTGTAACAATTGTATAATTAATCTTAAAAAATAGAAATGTATAGTGTTTCTCATTTCCTTCTCTGACTGTTTCCTTATTCTAAAAGAAAAACAAAAATGCGCGGAATTTCTGAAGAGCTCTCAAGAAATCCATAAAGATACAAGATGTAATATTAGAGTTTTTGCGGAAAATAAAACTTATAACTTATAAATTTCATGTTATTTATAAGTTAGATTTATAATTAACATCTATTAAAAATAGGAATCAATAGGAATCTGTTCTAGTTAACTGCATCTCAGCTTTACAGAATGATTTCGCAATAGTAAGAGCCAAAATTTTTTAAATAATTTTTTACATTTGAAATGTTGAATTAAAATACTCGAGAATTCCTAAAATGTATATTTGAGAATTGCAAGTAATAATATCAACAGAATTCTTCCTCTAAAAATTCTTGAAAATGCTTAAACTTTGGCTACAAATGCCAAGTTTTACTCAAAAATTACATAAATTACAAAATTATTAATTTAGATTATATTACTCATCAATGAAGAGAATAGAAAATTTGTGAAAATTTTATAACTTATAAATTTCATGTTAATTATAACTCAGATTTATAATTAACATTGAATTTATAAGTCACAAATCATAAGTTTTGTTTTCCACAAACACTATTACAGAGCAATTGAATATTAAGAAATGCAAAAAAAGAATTATTTTTATCAAAGTCCATAGTTTTATCAACAAATATTCATTAAATAGCTCCACTGCTGCAATATCTGTTCATGCATAGATATAAATCACAGAACTATAATCTTTAAAACCATTACAAGCCCTCTTCCACTCAACTTGTCTACACAAGCAAAATTTCCAAAACACACATCAAGCATAATAAACAATTCATCCAGCACACATCACCTCAAATTTAGATTTCTTACAAAGCCAACTAATAGAAGAAATAATAACTTCACACTTGTGGCCTGCACTTCCTATGTTTTATGCATCATGGTTAGAAGCCTTTTTTTATTCCTTACCCTCTTGATACCAGTCATAAAATAACCAAGGCTCAGATTTTATTGTAAGCTTGTGCGCAATAGCTTCAGAATGTTAAAAATTGATTCCAAGTTTCAATTTTTTAAAATATTTTTTAGAAATTTCTCCTTCACGAGGCACAATCAAACAATTCCCTCATTCCGAACCACAAACCAGTAAACACATCAATAATTGAGACTTCAAGCCCAAGTCCAAGTTAAAAGCACCACTTCTTAACCCATGACCAGCAACACAAACAGCTCTATATTATCACCCAAGCGATGATAGGTTTGCACGACCTGGGCCGGTTGCACTCGTTATACCAATTCAATATTTCACCGACACCGTTTGTAATTAATAACCACGCTCACCCTTAATTCATCCTCCTTATGCTAATGCCACTATATTCCGCTCCAGGAGATTCATGTTTCATGTCCAGCGTATGGTAAATACCAACAACTGTATATATCACTGCAAAAAAATCGGATTTATAAAAATTTAGAATAATTGAATTTGTTGTAGAAAATAAACGTACATTACATTTAGGCTCCACTGTGACCATTTTCCAAGCAATTTTTCTGAAAAGAAAAGAAAAAAAACATGAAATATATATAGCAGGTAGCAATATATTTATCTATTTGTTGCGCAAAGAATGTAGTCGGATCGAATTTCTAACAAAACCGAAATCTAACCGATAGTTAAGATCGGATTAAAATTCATTATCTAATCTGAACAGATCCCATCTGATCCTGAAAGGATCTGAAATAAACAGGAAATCACTGAATTTTATCATATTTCAGCAAATTTGCAGTGAAATGATAAGATTTTAATGATTTCCAGCCAGGGCCGCCCTTGAGCAAGAGCGGGTCCCGCGCCTTGGTCAGAAACAAATAAATAATTTTTGAATTCCCTTTTCGGAAATTATTCCTTGCTGAAAAAATAATTTTGTTTATCAAAAATTAACATAACAAATTAGCGGGGGAAAAAAGCTATCGGGAGCGGGGAAGGGGGCCCTGCGGAAACATGTCGCCCCGATCCCCGCATATATTAAGTTAAGAGCGGCCCTGTTTCCAGTAAATAATTGGTGACTTTGTGAGAGCAATATTACAATTGAAGCAACTTTTATTTTTATTTTAAACTTAAGAATTTGGCCAAAATTTCAGTTATTTTCTTGTATTTCAACAGATTCGGTTCTTTTGGATGAGATATTGCTTCAGATACGAATTCTAGTGATCCGATTCTTATCTGACCTGATTCAACCAGATCCGACGGCATCCCTAGGTTGAGCATTGCATTTTACATTTTTGTTGAGCTTTTTTTAAAATAAAAAGTGCAACAAGGAAGTTTCTTTTTTCCTTCTTAATTCTCTCACAGTGCTTCCATGGAGGTGGGACCTCCATGCAGTGCTTCATTCACATTCTTGTAATAGAGTCACACATTTTACAAGTAAATTTTTCCTCGAACTTTTCTTCTAGAACTTTAAGCCAACTCAGCCTTAGCATTGATCTTATTACTTTTTTACCTTTTCACAAGAATTTATACTACTTTTTTCTATATGAAACATTTAAAAGAATTTCTCTTTTAACACCATGACCACCTGAGTTCAAACTTCTATTCACAGCATCAATTTTAATCCTCTCATTTCTCTCTGCGGGTGCCGAACTGGCAGATGGGGTTTGCACTGCTCAAGCGCATATTCTGAGTTCCAGCAGCACAAATTGGTTATCGTATCGTGCAGGTGCGCTCCACTCCAATTACAGATAAAAATTAATGAGCAGTATGTATGGTACATTGTACGTGTGCTGATCCAAAAATAAGCGTGAGGAGTGGGGGAGAAAAGTGAGATATAATGGAAATAAATTCAAGCAATCAGCCCCAAATTACCTGGAAAACCTTGAAATAATTACAAATCTAATCGGTTATAAAGTTCATTAAGTTCTTAACTGAGTAAAACTTCGATATTGTTGTCAAAACAAACTCATCAAATGAAATTATTACATACAGTAGTGGTAATCAAGTAAGTGCAGTACTCAATCGATACACACAGGTTTTCTTTGATAACTTGAACTGATACGGGCAAAAATAGGTCTCTTCTGATGTCCAACCGCCCTCGAGTTGAGGAAACTAGAAATGGCGTCGTTACTTAGCTTGAACGAGTCGCAAAACAATAAGCCTTAAAGGTTATAAGTTCAAGCGTTCTTATTATTTGAAGCTGTCAAAAACAAACACTAGAGATCGCCGCCTTTAGTTAAACCATGAGTTAAACTGACAAATGGCAGCGGGAGAAAAAAATAAATGGTACTTCATCACAGAAAAAAATCGTAATTTAAAAACGATCAAATTTGTAATAAATAATATTTAGAGAAGTAAAGTTACGCTATTAATTATACTTCATTTGTTTTTATAGACAGTAATTAAAATTTAAACAAAATATTTAGAAAATAAACTAACTTCAAATTCAACACCATCCATTTTATATTTCGTAAAATATTTTGTTATTATTTACATTGCATAATGCAACAACCATTGCTTAAGCTCAAGTGAATTTTTGATCAGGAGAATATCACATGACAACAAACCACAATTTACAAATAAGATGAAAAGAAAACTTTCATCTTTTCCAATACAAATTTTAATTTAAAACCAACTTGTTTATTGACTGCAACTGAATATTTTATCTTTTACTTTCTTAACACTTATCTACAATCTTTGATCCTTTTTAATTAAAAATCACTTCGTTATATTTTTAATCAATCTGGTTCTTGCTCTGAATTTAATTTACTTTTCATTCTATTTTTAATCTTTTTTCTTTCAGACTTTAACAGAAGATTAATCCTTTTTGGCTGAAGTTCTATTACCGAATATTTTGTTTGCATCTTCTAATAGGTAATCGGCGTTTTTCTCTTTGATGTTTTTTTATTTCCACCTTTTTCTGCAATTTTTTTTCGCGTAATCCATTTAAATCGTTCCAGCGCGAGTTTTCACTTTGCAAACTTTGGCCTCTTTAGCAAATTGGCACTTTCTCTTGCTAGGAAATTTGATTATTAGCTGAAACGAAAGGAGTTGCGGGCCGCGGCAATATTGCATTTTGAATTCATTTCTTTTTCTTTAAAAAAAGAAAAGAAAAAAAGTGGCCTGTTTCATTTTTATACAAAACTAACGTCTTCCGCGCACCAGGAAATTGAGGCAATTCAATTCGCGTGCACCAAAATATATATACTGTATAAAAGCGAAAGAAAACATTTTTGACGAATACGACTCTCACAAAAATACAAATCCCAATAAAAGAAATAAAAAAAAATATAAAAAAAATTCCCGTTCTGAAATTGTAAATTCAAAAGCATTTCCCATTTTCAAGCTTTTCCCCATTTACCCATTTATTTATTGCGGCATTTTTCCAAAAAAGCGACAATAAGTGTGACGTAGTTCGCATCAATAATGATGAGGTAAAGAGCACATGAAAAGATGAACTGAAAGGAGGATTGACGTCACCCCACCCTCGCGTCACACAATGCGCCCTACCAGCCACTCCTGTTGATTTATCGAGGCATGCTCCGAGTGGATCCACCCGTGTTCCAATGAATAAATTTCTCGTCGCTCGGTGCATGCAAATGGAACCGGGAACCAAACCCGACCGCCGACACACCCATCACCAAACACCGTTCGTCATTTCCTACTGTCTCTGTAGATGTGTGTCCATTGCAGTCGCTTAGTCATTAGAAAAAGAGAAGGAAAAAAACATCTTATATCGTTTGCCATCTTTCTCCTTCGCTCTACTGCTCAGTTTATGACCCAAGTGACTTTGGCTAAGCCAAATAAAGAAAGAAAGGGAAACAATAATCGGTTTTGTTACCTAACATCAAGGAAAATGCAATTTGGCACATAGCTTGAAATTCTGTGCATCAGGAATTCGTAAGATGCCTTAGCTCTCCGAACTGTTGCTAACAAGGTTTATAATTGTAAATTCCACCAGTGTTTTACTGGACATCTTGGTGATATTTATTGGAAATTATTGATATTCCAAATCTGCGATAAAAGAAACAGTGACATTGCACCTTTATCACGTCGTTTCAATACAATGTACATGAACTTAGGTAATATACAACACTAAGCCAATGTTTGCAAATGTTCAATGTCAAAATATAATATTACAGAATTAATACTCACTAGTTGGCAATCTAATCATATTTTATACACCTGAGAATTTGTTGCACTGTATACTTGCAATGCTGTACTTGTAGTTGGAGAGATAAAATCAATCGCATAATTAGAAAATGAATAATGGGATTTAATGAAATGACAAAATCAGATGCACATTATCTAGATATTTGTTTAGAAAAAATTAATAATTTCCATAGCGTCTTGTAATTTATCAACAGGGAATGGCCAGGTTTTAAATATTCTGAAATTGCGTTTTAATTTCTATCAATGAATACTTTGAGTATAATTTTTTTAAATCCCTCCTCCTGCTATTTGACTGTGGTACAAATTGCAAGAAGTATCTTTATCCAAAATTTAGGTAAAAATTTTCATTTTAAAAAAGGTTATTATTTTTGCAAATTACTGCCCCTTGAAAGTTCCAGCTTAATGATTGGTTAGGCTTTACGCAGTACACACGGCACTCAAATTCACTTCAATTGCCACATTCCTTACATTTGTCAAAATAGTAACCAAGCTAAAAACTCAGCAACTAGTGGTGGACATAAGAAAAACCAGTTATATCACTTTCACAGAGATATTAATTTGTATATACCACGTCAAAGTATACGTGACTGTTGATTTCAGTAGCCAATAGAAGGGTTAAAATGATACTTTTACTTGAGTCTCTATTAATAGGACCAAAAATGAGCAACAAATTCGAGTAAAACAACAAAAACCAACATCCAACAACAAAATAATGATCTTGAAAGGCAACAATAAACTAATATACGCTATAAAATAAAATAAAATAAAAACAACATAAACCTCTAAGTGAACTAAAAGCAATTGTTTACTACTACTATACCATTTTCTTTAAATGATTCTTATAACAATTTCATTCTTATGGGATCTAATAACTCCCTGTTCAGCTTTCGAAGGATATCTTTATTCCTTAAACAATACCAGCACTCAATAGTAAAGCAGTGCACAATGCCGCAACCCATTTCTGGAATTACATTTTTGTGTACCATCACAGCTGTTTCCACATCATTAAATCCCACCTCTAAAATTCAAATACAAATGCGTTTTCGAGGCCACGAGTGAAAAATAATAAAATAATATCGCAGTTCGGTCGACATTTGCCAATATCAATATAAAAACGTGAGTCAGCGACCACAATAATGTGCGCACTCGTATGTTTTTCGAATCACGCAGTCTTTTTTTACGACTTCTATGCGTACGGACCCACTCGGACATCTGGAAAAACATATTAATATAAAGTAGATTTGTTTGTTGAGAAAGCCGTCGGCGTAACTAATTCTCGTAAATAATTCAAAGATAGATTCTTGGAAAAATAAATAAAAAAGAAGAGGAAGGAGGATAGAATAAACTGAATACATCAAAAAGTTTCGTCTTGAATCTGAAGGACAGGCGTTGTGTTTACTTTTCATTACCCTGTCATAATTCTTAGAAGGAAAAAAGAAAAAAGAAAATCCTACTAACGACCAACTCAAGTTCATTCCAAATATACTTGATTGGATCATCAGTTTTCGGTGTGAAATAATTTAGCTGTTTTTGTTGTTATTAAATATTCTGTAATATTCTGTAATCTTTCTTGCAAACTGAAGGAAAACATAGTTTAATTTAATTTTTGAATGCAGCTAGTGTTTTAATTTCCACGAAACGTCACAACTCGAAACTAGTAATGATATAAGAGTTTTTTTAAATTTTACTAAGCAGTAAATTCTAAGGCTAATTAAGCTTAGTGTTTAGTGTATGCGGGTATGTTTGAAGCCAGCAATCTCAGGTGCTGAGTTCAGATCATTATTCTTCGGGAAATAAGGTGTAAATAAAACAAATTAAACTTTGAAAAGGTTACAAGGCCGAGATGTTTTTGAATCAACAAGAAATCTTCTAGAAAGTTTTTCATTCAAATTGCGTATCTCATTAATGCGCATAAAGTTCACTGATTTTATGAATATTCATTATTTCAGATGTTAATACAAACATAATATGAATTTTCGTGCTGATATTTTCGCTTTTTAAACTCTTTCTGATTCAAATTTTTCTGCAAAATGTTAAATTCTTCTTTTTCACATAAAAACATCAATGTTATGCTATTTGATACAGTTTCTGATGGAACTCTGACAGGTAGTTTCCTGGACTTTGCTTTGAGAGTATTGCAATTTGATAGAATAGTGAGGTTTATCATGCAACTCTATGGAGGAGTGAATTTTAGCATCGGAACACTATACTATCTGTTCCTAACTGATTTCTATTACGAAGCGCTTCAGAGAGTGCAAAGTAAAGCTTATTATGGCCTTGAGGCTTTGTAAGAATAAAGAAAGGTTTAAAATTTCTAATTTATCAGATTTGGTATAAAGATAAAAGTCGTGCAACTGAAAAGACAGAAATTTTTTGCAGAAAACAATTTTGTCTTAATTCAGTACAGTTTACCATAGTCCCATAAAAAGCGAAATGCGAAATGCTGAAGCGAAATGCATTTCGCTTCAGTTCTGAAAGTTTAAAATGAATTTAAATGCATTTGGAAATTCATTCTCAATTTTGAAATGTTTTTCCTACGTATTTCCAATTTCATTTTAAAATCGACAGGGGCGGACTACCCATCGGGCATACCGACAAATACCCTATGGGCCGGTGGGCCGGAGTGGACCCGATGCTCACCGAAATTTTATTGAAATTTATAACAAAAGGTGGCAAATGCCCGATTCAAATTCTTGTCCCGTTCCGCCCCTGAAAATCTATGACAATCTTTATTGCTGATAGTGTACATATCAGCAATAAGAAAGTTCAACAAATTCCCAATTCGAAATTCACCTTTAGTACCTAAAGGCAGCAAATTTTTTGTTTAAGATGTGAGATTTTTGTCACGTGGTTAATGCAGCTGAAGTTTTAATCCAACTTTCCTATAGGCAAAAGATAAGAAGGCTTTAAGATTTCTGCCTCACGTACCTACTAGATATATATTAGTTGTCTGTCTTATTTAAAGCTTTAAATAAAGGACAAAAAAAATGATAGACACATATAGATCTTTAGGGTCTAAAAAAAAAACAGAAATAAAATTCTTGAAAACATTACTAAACATCTAGGAATTTAAATTTTTTTGCCGAGTTGTAATCAGGCTCATTACAATACAAATTCAGAGCTGAAAAGCCAAAATGAGCCTCAACTAAGACCCACAATTGGATCTAACACTAAGACTAATCTCTGTATCCCCTTTGTATAGGGGTTTATAAATGAGAGCAGGGGAGATCTTCAGTCAGAAATGTCCACCATCAGCAATTGTTTCAGCAAAGTTTGTTTAGAGATGCAGAGATCAACTGATTTTTAAAAACTCCAAAATAAGATTTTATTGTTATAGTTTTTATCAAATAAATTTATGTTTTTACAAGAACATTCTATACGTTAGAATGTTCTTGTAAAAATGCTCATCAGATAGTTTAGCTCGCCTAGTAAAAAAGGGGGAGGGTCAAAATGATGCACATGAGTGAGTAGTGAGGCATAGTAATGAGCAAAGGGCTGTGACATTAACAAATGGCTTATTATAATTAATAATTGTAATCATGTGTAAACTAAACACTTTATATTGAAATTCCATCATAAAATATATGTTTACTATCGTTTAACTTATTTTTGGCCTGTGTTGGCCAAAGTAAGTCTAGGAGGCATAGGATGGAGGTCGATCGGCCAGGTGGGGGTCAGCCGACCCCTTCGACCCCCGCCCCCGCCCTGCGGGCGCCTATGCTTAGGTATAAATTGCAACATCTAGTTTTGTTTTGTACAATCCCATTTGTATAAAACTTACATATGTTTATATTTTATAGCATGTAGACTTTAATGGATCATTTATAATCTATAAAATTCTTTTGTATAAATTATGATCTTCTAGATACATCTACTCGTAATCCTATTTCCTCTCGAATAAAGTTGGTATTTTTCATCTGAGAAGGGCAAACAAAAAATATGTGACACTTATTTCCAATTTTACGATTCTTTTTTTAGTTAGAACAGTGCCAAATTACATTAAAGCTTAATAATAATTAATATTTAATTTCATCTCATTCAATTACATAATAACCCACGACAAAGGTCAGATCCAATACTTTAACTTCACAATTGCTTATCAAGAAAATTGCAAGACATAATAAAACTTCCATTTCCTTTAAATTTTAAACAACGCAAAGAAATGTAAACAAGAGAGCCTATTACAAAATAATGGACAGAGCGTTTTAAAAGAAAAAAAAATTCTCCACTAAGTAGAAAGTGCATTCGAAAATAAATTTAAAACAAATAAAAATCTATCTTGGCATTTCGAATAAAGAAAACCCGGATATTTATTAAAAACGTTTGCTCTTGATCAAAGCAACACGTCAATCTCTGAATTTAAAATTCGAATTTTGCAAACAACTCTCAACACTTCACTTAGCAATATCTGCTTTATCAAGCAAGAAAATGAAAATTCGATGTTGTATTCATAAGAAATGCTTTGAAAAAAAGGAAATTGTGCCTTTGGACGCAATTTAAATTCAAATCCCAATTTCTTTATGATCATCAATAATTACAATGAACCTTACTTTACCCGAGGTTAAGTAATCAAATATTTAAACTCCGAAAAATCGAGTTCCAATCAGTTAAAATGACTTTAAATGGAAATTATTCAACTCCCAAGTTACTCTAGCTTTAATCATTATAATTCTTTTTCTGGTCTTCTGCAGTGGAACTATTAAAAGAGTTTTTGTTAACAAGAACTCGATACTTGATAAGAAAACCAAAGAGCAATTTGTAGAAAGCAGAAATTTAATCGCTCTGCTTTGTCTTTTTTAGATTTACAATTGTGATGCCAGCAAAAATAATAATAAAACTCAGACATTTTTGCGGTTTGCAAAGGCACACGCAAAGATAAATTTGCACGCTACGGAACTGTCGCAGAAACGGATTATGTGCTACAAGATAATAATCTTGATTTATAAAGGCAGCTATTAAATTTATGGACGAATTAAATAACTTGGTATAACAAAAAAATAAGAAGTGTAAAAAAATGAAAAATGAAGATGAAAACCATACGTGTAAAAATAAAGTTATAAAAAAGGATATAAAACAAAAGTTAACTTACTTTTGTTTTAGTATTATTTTTATAGCTTTTAAATTTGAAGGAAAAAAATGTGGGTGTAGATAATAATTTCGAAAGAATTTTTAGTCAAATTATCTACTTGTCATTAGTCTTAAGATATCTGACTGTTGTAGCACAGGCGCTTCCCTTTTCCAGTTGAGCGGCTTTCCCGCATTACTCTTCTCTTCGCCTGAAGTCTCTCATCGAACGGCTCTTTAGTCCGTGGACTCGGGACAACTTATCTAAAGGCGGTGTTTTAAAAAATACATGGAACTATCATTTGGTTAAAAAGACTGAAAAGAACAACAATAAAAGGGTACTCTGGCCCATTTTGTCGCATGAGCAAAAACTCATTAACCCCCTCTCCCCCGCATCTATTCTTATACTCTATTGATGTTTTAGTCATTTCCATTACATTTTTGCCCATTTTCGTTACATTTTAATCTATTTTTATTAACATTTTGCCCATTTTAATCGAAATTTTGCTCATTTTAATCTAATTTTTGCATCCCCTCCTTTTTTTTGCTCATTTTAGTAATATTTATATCCATTTTAATAAACTTTTACCCATCTTAATCGAAATTTTACTTATTTTAATCTGAGTTTTGCACCTCCTTCCTATTTTTCTCATTATTAACATTTTTATCTATTTTTATCAAATTTTTACCAATTTTAATTGAAATTTAACTCACTTTAATCGAATTTTTGGGCCCTCTCCCTAAATTTTGTACCTCAGACTTTTATTTTTGCTTGCATCACACAATGGTCAACATCCATGATTTTAAACCCTACATAATAAAATCAAAATCATACTTAAATCATTTACTTTAATTGTAAGTTTTAAAAGAAAATTTTCTGCTTCCATGGCTGGAAGAAAGAATTAACTATTCAAGCACTCCACTTAGGCGACAAAAATTCCTACTGGTACGTTGTTTCTTTCTTTTTCTTTTTTTTAAAATCCTAGCTTAAATATCTAGCTTTAATTGTCTTGAAAACTATAAATGTTTCGATCCATAAGACTATTTATCTCCAAAATGAAGAGTAAACGCCTAAACAGTATTTGCATTTGCTCTCGAACAAGAACACTGCTCCTCCATTTTAACAACTGCTTCCCTACAAGTCATTGAGATTTGTGGAACTGATAGTTTATTTTCTAGCTGGCCTGTGGAAGACTCCCTGTCGCCAGATAATACATTTTCGACTGCAACTCGTAACTTTAATGGTCAGTTAATTTTTCTCATCTTGACAGTTCCAAGTTTACAGAACAAAGCGCTACCTTGCTTAAGATCTGTAAAGACTGCAAAGACTGGTTAACCCGTCTTTAACGATAAATAATTTCCTTTTAAGTCCGAGTATAAATTCAGTAATCGTGTTTATATAAAGGTAGACTGATCCCTTGATTGATTTATCTAGTTCTAACTTAATCCCGTCACAAGTTGCAATAAAAATACCAAGCGGCTTTGTGTTGAAACTGAACGCTTTTATTTTGACGTCTGACGAAAAAAATCGTAAACACTTGGTGAAAAACGTGCGGAAAAAACATTCACCTTCAAGTAAAAGAGGTAATTAAATTGTCTTAATCTTAAAACCATGTGGAGTCGCGAAATTCATTAGTGAAAATTAAGGAGAGAAAGAGTGCGCAAGAGCACGAATGAGATAGAGAAAGAAATTGAAAACGTGTTCAAAGATGAGTGACATAACAAAGTTGCAATTTGTGAAAATTGTTGCGGTTCTTAATTATATACATCACACGATTCAGTGACATTGCCATCTTTGAACGTCAAGACACAGTCAAAATTACTTCCGACTGTCAAACATAGGTCAGGATTACAATTTAATTTCCAAGTGCCTGCAACGTTTCATAATTGCGCCAAATAACTTGATCCTTTAATGTAATAAGCAAACATCAACTTGTTTTGCCAAATTACCTCAGGTTTTTTTTGTCTTTGAATTCGAAGCAAATTATAAATTGCTCGTTGAAATTTCCCAACTAATGCAACAATTCTCTGAATTTTAATGGTGTTTTTAAAGTTTAAATAAACCTTCAGCTATTTTCTGGTTGCTCGACGTGACTAAATTTTGTATTTACAAAATCCAAACCCTTTATTGCCTTAAGGTAATCCTGAAAACTCGGCAAACGTTCGTGATGTAACTTGCTGAAGCCGTAGCGTAGTGTAGTGTTTTAGTATAAACATTATTTTAGAGACTTATCAAGTAACAAAGATGTGTCCTTTGTCAAAAACTTGGTTACTTCTGATAGAATTTGAGAAAAGATTAAGTACATGCAACCAACCAATTTTGTCATGAAAGTTGATATGAAAAACTTGGTTACGATGTTTTGATGCACATGCGCAACAATATGAGTACTTCCGTTGTCTCGTGCCACTATTTCAGCTTTTGTGGCATCATGAAATAGGAATATTGAAGGAAATAAACGAAATTTAAATACAAGCATCAACTTTGAAACTTGGCAAATTTATATTGTGTAAGTAAAATCTGTCTGCTAACTAAATTACTACTTTGTAAATTACCAAATTACGAGATAACGACTTATTACAAGAAACCAAGTTTATGTTTTTACGGTGACAAGTTGGTAGCTTGGTACTAAGTTTTTGCTAAGTCTATTAAGACTTCATGAAGACTTAGCAACACATAAGTATAATGTTTATACAACTCCCATTGCAGTATTGCACATTTTTTTTGTTGTAGCTTTTTTTCCTCTTAGGGCCAGTTGTATCAACCTCAGTTGAGCGTTAATCTTAGTTTATCCTGTATTGTTAATGTGCAGTAATCTAAGGTTAGCGCTAACTGAGATTGGTGCAACCAGTCTTAATTTTCAAATTAATTGACATGCTTTAAGCTTTGATTGCTCACAAACCATTTGCTGCAAAGTTAATAGTTGATTTAGAAGACATAAATTTGAAGCAATGTTGTTATGATATACTGTTCCTGAATTACAATTTTTGTCATTTACAACTAAGATTTAACAAAATCCCAATAATCTATTCTATTTATGCTTTGTATGTGTTCTCGCATTCAGTTGATAAATGGATCTAAGCAAAATACAAGTGATGGATTAGCGCGCATTGAAATACATTGCGATGTAAAGCATGTAAAGAACATCTCGCAGACAAAATTTGCAAATTTGTAAGATTTATCCTGCTTACAAGATTTTGCTAGCATCCTCTACTTTAAAAACTAGGATTATTACACATTCTCTTTCTTCCTATCTTTAAAGTGTTTTGCAAGGCAGGCTTAAAAATGAAATATTGATCCTTATTTCTGCTGACAACGGCTAACTGTTAACACTTAACTTGAGTAAAATTAGGGAACTCTGTAAATTGAATTTCGTAAATAAGACCTGTTTTTCTAGAATCTAGTAATACCTGTATTATACTGCGATAAAACTTTCTTCTTCCCTTAACAAGCAAATTGAGTAAAAGTGTGAGTTTAAAGCTGCTTTGTTAATGGCTGTGGTAAAGATTGCTAAGATGTCACACTTAATAGAAATGGAACTTCATCTAGAATTACACCAATATTACAACTTTGGCGCCACATTTATTTCATTTTCCTGGATGTGATTTACCTGTTCAGTTGAAAAGAAGTCTTCATCTTCAAGAGAGCTTTACTCTTAATCCCTGTATCTTATAGCTGAATTGGTCAATTCAAAATTGCACGTTTTTTTTGCAGTTCTTAACCAAAGGCAGGACAAGGAAAGGTGAAAAACTCCATTTCGAGATTTTCTTATTAATCATAAGCTATAAATAAGCAAATTGCTCAGTGCAGGTTTGTGTACATGAGCTTAAAGTTTTATTTATTTAAGTGCTGAAACTGTTCTAGAGGAAAATAATAAGATTGAAACACAATCTTGAAATGCTTAAGGCTCTCAATTCATTACTCATTGCCCATTCTTCTATACTTGACCAATTCTCACACTTCAAAACTGTTTGTTATAACTTAGAATAAACATTGTTGCTTCATTAAATTCTGTATTATTAAGTGTTTCACTCTTGGGATTGTACAGAAGTTTGTGCAACTAAATATTAAATATCAAACAAAACTACAAGATTCCTTAATTTATTTCAACAACGGTGTTTACAATGATAAAAGTTTGTTCTACAAGCCGCGAGTGTATAAAATGGTAACTGCCTCATCTGAATTGTTCATTCCCACGTCGATTGCGATGCCATTTTCTAGATTGTTTTTTTTTCTTGTAGTTTCAATTTATTACCCCTTTAAATAAATAGCCCATAATTGTTATTCCACAACTCTTTGATGACAAAAAAAATCTTACAAAAAATTTCCCACTAAATTGCAAACTTTCCATATGTGAGTACGGAATATATGCAGTACTTTCCACATATTACCTATATCCACATATTATCACATCAATATAACAATATTAATATATATTATAAATATACAGAAAATGTATGACTTTTTCATGCGGGTTTGACACTAATTACTCGCTCTAATTATTATTACACAACTCTTTGATGACAAAAAATTCTTTAAAAAATGCAAATGCTAATTACTCGCTCTAAAACTAAACCCTGATATAACATTTTTTCTGCATTTAAATAATTCAAATGTTGTTTATTTTAATGAGATGGGAAATTCACTCACGCAATGCTTAAGAAACGTGAGCTTTGCACTTTCAAACTTTTTATACAATGGATCAAAATGTCTAAGATCACGTTCATGATGTTGCATGAAAAAAGAGTTAAACATATCATTAGTATCAAAAAATAATAACCACCATTAGAAATAAACAAATTAATATTATTTCTGAAAATCTAACTATTTGTAAACTAATTTAATAGCATTATACCTTCAGCTTGAAACAAAAAAAATTGTAATCAAAGTAATTTAAAAAAAAAATGAACAGATTGTTTCATTATTCATAAACATTCTTGACAACATTAGCTTCCAATTTATTATTCATTCGAGCAAATCAGGTATAAAACAAAAAATGATCCATATCAGAATAATTAAGAGCTTTCACGTTTAAAACCCTCAATGTTCCTACATCAATATTGCAGTTGAATGATTCTAATTAGAATATCATCAAGGCTTGTTATCCTCATAACTAGGCAAACCTAATTTCAGTTTTGTTTAAACATTAATGTAATCTTTGTTTAAATAAATAGCAATTATTAACTTTTAAGGCCATCTCAAGCCTCTTGAAACCTCGTTCAATTAACAAATTTGAAAAAGAAATCAGCGAGTTGAAAGCTCTTTCAACATGTCTATTTAAAACAAACTTCTCAAGCAAATGTCAATAAATGTTGATTCTCCATTACAAACAATTCAGTCCAAATGGAACTGCAGTTGAGTATTAATATTTCACATTTTTATTGATTCGTTTTAAATTCTTTTAATGAAATATTCTCTCTGTAAGTTAAAAATGTGAACAAACAAATAATTGTTCTAGTACTTGTTTTTACTCTCAGGTTTATTGATTTTGAGTTGTTTCTAAAGTGAATTAGATTTCTGTGCCAACTACGCAGCGAAAGAAATGAATTTATCTCTTAATCTTTTAATTCCAAATCGAATTGAAAAGTGAATTTTTTTTTAGTAGGAGAGGGAATAATATAATTTATGCCTTGGGCCCACAGGGACATTGATGAAAATCGATTTTCAGTTGATACTGACAATGAATAAGTACTCGAAAATATTCCACATTCCACAGACTGCTTCGTAAGTGATATCTTGCATGCTAGTCTGTATTCTTTTATCACGGGTAACATTTCACTAAGATATTAAAATTTCGATTTAAGTGGCCCTCACAGTAGCGCAGAAAAAACCAATCGTATTTTTAGTGACAAAACTCAGACCAACATATCGTTCGAACAGCTTTTAAGCAAACAATTTACATTTCCGGTCGTTATTTATCCAAACCGAGGACGTTCAAACACTTTTCAAACCGAGCTGCTGTCAATTTCGTTTTTTAATTTAAAATAAAATATTTACTCCCTCCTAAAAATGACTAAACGCAGTCGCTTGCGAGTTCATTTTCAGTGCGACAAATCTTCTACATTACTATTGCAACAAATTGCTCTTTCTTGTTCGAACTGCAAAAACACAGCCACAAAGTAAATACGACTTTTTTATTTAAGCGAGTACAAAGAAGGCCGTCGGGATACGCTGTTGTTTCCACCATCTTTTGTTTCTTTTTTCCCCCTCCTTCCTTTTTCGCTTCTTCCTGTATTTTTTTATTTTTTTATTTTTCTACTTTCTTGTAGTAATTGGTGTGCTAGCGCCTTGCACAATGATTGATGAATGCAATTTTGTTGCTATCAGTTGCAAATCCCTTTCAGTGTTAAAACCAAAAATGGGTTTCTGACTGCAGTGAGAGCCTTAACTAAACAAGAGCACGAACAAGCCAATCTTGTAAGAAATTTGTTTTAAGAAATAATTAGTTTGAAGTTGTTATTAAAGATAACCAGCAAACAAGATCATCATGAGGATGTGCTTATATTAGTTCTGGTATGTAAACTGAGCTGGGAGAATTAAAATTTCGGTTTTCACTTTATTTTTACTTACAAGAAAAGCCTTTGTGTGTGGTATATGTAAGTAACCACTGAGTAAACAATTTAGTAGATCTATTTTTCATGTAATTGTTTTCATGTATTTCTAGTAAAAATAGAATGAAAATAAAAGATGCTCCTTGATAAAACTACATCTCGAAATTGTATTAAGTTGTTTTTTATTTTATAAATTTATTTCTGAAGCATCTCTCGAAACCTTATTTTTACATTTAAATCGTGCTGATGCACTTTTAAGGGATCAGATCAGTATTTTTTGAAAACAATGTTGTTTCATGATCAAAATTCTGAAGTATGAAAATAGAATATAGTTCTATACTATAATCTGACATCAATATGGTGACACATGAAAATACTGAATAGTCAATATTTAATGGTTTTTTTAAAACACGATCCTATTTCAAAATTTACTGTTTTTGAGGTATTGTTTTGAAGTACAAATGTTTTAAACATGGAGATAAATATTATGATCCACCCACCCACACTATTACAATATTTGAGATTAGAGATTTTGAAGATCTGAAGTAACTAAACTGCATGATGGATCAGGTTCATACAGCAATGTCAGCGAATGTATTAAGAAACATTATGAAAAGAATTCAATAAAAAAAATAAGCATTGTCAAGTAAGCTACAAGCAGTAAGAAATAAACAATATAGGACAATCACTCCTCACATCTCTCCACACACACAACTTGTGATTATTAGTTTCAATTACATTGTATTCATTTTAGCTAACAGTTGCACGGTTTTCTATTTCTTCTTTTCTTACTGTAATTGCATAGGGAAACCAAGTATAAACACTTTAATTGTATACAGTAAGTCAGATTTAGTACTTATTTAATGTGAAATTGATTATAAATCATAAATTGGAATTTTCAAGTTATAATTGTATACCGTAATTGCAATTTATAATTTATATCAGGACTTGGCAACGTGGTTTATACATATACTTTACGTCACTATTAAAATAAAATTTACAAGTTGTAAGGCAAAAGTTGTGTTCGTCACAAATTCTCTTTTTTTCTTCTTCTTATACTGTATTTTTTATGTAAGAATGGAACATTAAAATTTGTACTCTGTAATAAAACAACTATACGGTGATCAAGAGAAAAATAATCAAAAATAATCTAGCGCACACATTTACACTTTATGCTATAATTATAAATAATTGATAGATCTTTTAGGTGATTACTTCAAATCCTCTGCAAAGTCTATTAATTATAAAAATATTAAAAGTACATAATTGCAATCAATATTACACAAAATAACAAAAACATGTAAAAAAAATCATAAAATAGTTCCAAAGTAAATATTATTGACTCTAACAAACTTTGCTATTTTCTCTTCGCTATTATTTCAACAAAGTATAATACTCAACGCTAGTAAACTTACTTACAAATTCCATTAGCCACAAAAGATAAATATTTAGAAACGAACTGAATATACAATTTAAAAAAATATTCTAAAGTAAAATCCAATCTTCCTTCATTCTACCAGCAAAACTTTAAGGAAATGCAGACCTATAATTTGATTGATGACCCAACTTAAAGTATAATTGGATAAAATTCCTAAACAAACCAGACGTTAAAATTGCTCTCACCCAACTCATTCCATTACCATATTTTAACTTATATTTTTTCCGAGATACGGCACTACAAGCGTTGTATGGGACACACGAGGGTACCTTGAGTAATTACATGCACACTCGAATCACAAACCGTACAAGCAGTATTAATGAAAAATGAGCGAGCTCCTCCACAAGGTGTGCCCATTAAACCCTTAAAGATCGTAGTTGTTATTGGTGTCGAGTCAACTTTAAGTCTTAATTTCTACACCAAGAAGCACGAGATGAGGTCGTGATGTGGGTTGCTTTCAGTATCGGTCTCTGGTTATGGTCTCTGGTGACGATAAGAAATTGAAGCTCGACTCAGTTGGTACGCCTCAATCTACAAGACCAGAGTTGCTGATATTGTATCGATGTATTGGTGGTGATGAATCATGACAAGTTTATCGTCATTGATTTCTCGTACTTTTAGTCTTTCCGATTACAAGTTGAAATTGCAGTTTGAGGTGTAACTTTTTCTGCCAATCGATAACGGATGTAATTCAATGATTGTACTATTGTGCAGTTCAGTTTAATACGTGAAGTATAATCCAAATGGACAATCCATTGGGATTACTTCTTTTTTTGTATGAATGTCAACTTTCGAGAATGTTAATTTATCAATGTCTCATTAATGCATTTTGATCAAATTTTTATTAAATATTAAACATTTAATAGCAAAAAGGTTTTGAATTTCACTATAATTAATCAATTTTTCAAAATAATGAATCAATTTTTTAAGAAAATTTACGCTTGGAATGTTAGAAAGAAGTTGTTAAGTGATAACCAACAATATAAATGATTTTTTATTTTATTTTTTTAAATTAAATTTTAAAAAATATGCCCAATATGTTATGTTCATATATTCAACTACTGAAAATATCTCATCGAACATTTGCCGATATTCTTGCTTTAGGCATTCTTGTACTGTTTGCTTAGTATGTTGGCTGCGCGTCTCGCAAAAAAAAAAATTTCACCACGGAAAATCCTGCTCGTGATTAATCACCAACCAGATAATCAATGCTTTGTTTTTGCCATTTTTCCTTTCCCTCTTAACTTTGAAAAAGAAAGCACCATATTTTTCATTACAAAATAAACCAAACCGTCTTGCCAATCGACCACAATTTTAATTGGTAGTCAAAATAGCTCCCACCAAACCCATTTATGTATTTACTGAAAACATTTCTAATCCTGCCTCGGCTATACCTCTTAATTGGTAACTCAATATGACAGTAGCAAACCAAGCATTCAATAACCCAGACACTCGCACTTGATAGCAATTGGCCTTAATCTTATTCACTAATGAAACAGCCTTGCATAATTAAATATAAACACTTAAAAGATAAATGGAGAGAACAAACGACGCCTTCTTTCATTGTTTGCGTGTTTTCGATCGAAAATTAATCATTTGAACGCAATGGCTCTTTTGTCTAATTGATTATAATCGTCATATCGTTGTCACATATGGTTCACCATCAACATTCAATACAATCAACGTAACAGCTTTGGGAAACGATAAAGCCTGATTAAAAGGTCTGCTTTAAATAAACCCGGGCAATTTTTAAACGTGCCTAAATGAAGTCATTCGTGATCGATGTTTCCGTTTGCAGTTATGTTATGAACGCATTAAATAATCAATGGCGATGCGGGAAAATTCATCACGGCGATCTCAAAGGTGTCGTGAGAAGATGTTATTAAAAAATCCGAGATTGAAAAACAAAACAATTAATTACTTCGTTTCGTCTCGACTTACAACGATCCCTGTTGTCGCCCGCGTCGTTTACCCTTTGACACAGAACATCGTACATTCTATCCTGCACGACCGCACCATGACACACCGTCATTTACACACTTCATTTAACAATAATAGCTCACCTCGAACGAAAATAACTAAAAGGAACTAAAATGGTCCGCCGAACCTCAATAGATGACCTGGTGGCACGCATTAAATTATAAAAGCAATTTCGTATTTCTAATAATGTTAAACATTTCGGTCGTTTATCATGTCAACAAATCAGTGAGTAAGTTGTAGCGAATCCTTTCTGCCTCATCAGTTTTATATAGATTTTCTGTAATATATTAAGCGTTTTAATCGTTATTCTGCAGTTCGCAGCTGTGTATTCTTTACCTTCACCTCTTAGTACGAACACGTGCCCCTAATGCTTATTTTTGTTCATTAGAGAGTTAAAATATAAATGAAAAGTGACTTGCGGTAAGAGAAAATTCATGCAGCATTGAGGCAGCCCTTGTGGGATTGCAGTTGATATTTAAGTGCATTTCTGCATTTTCTCCTTGACCAACAGCGGGTTGTATGTGAAATTTCAAAATCAATTTCGTTGACTTCCCTGACCTCTTCTTCTAATTAGTTTTAAAAGAAACTTGGCTTTAAGATTACGGTAAACATCTCGCTTTGCAGATAGGAAATGTTTTTAACATAAGCGTATTATGCACTTATTCGTTCCCTTATGAAAACAACGAATCTGGTCCGGCAATGTTAAGCTATAGGCATAACTTAAAATGGCGGAAACCATAATGTCGAATGACCTCAATATGTTGAAATGTATAATGTCGAATGCAAAAATATTGAAAATCGACATGTTGAAAACCGCAATGTTGAAAATCAAAATGTCAAAATATATTAAATAATTAAAATTCACTGAAAATCAATTTTCACACACAAAGTATGAAATTAAAAATTGAAAAGGCCAAAAATTAGCAGAAATAAGTTTTAAAAAACAATAAATATAATTATATCTTCGTAAATTTACCAAAATGATTTAAAATCACACAAAAAAGTTATAAAATATTTTTAAAAAATTATGATCTGTTTTGAAAATTTCGTGCCTATTTAGTGTTAAAAAATCAGGCGGTTTCAAAATTACACACGCGATACAGGCTTCGAAGATCAACAAAAAAAATAAGAAAGCAAATGGCTTGTGCACTGCATGAGAACTTTTACTGAGACTGAGAATGTGAGGGCTGAACCCCCTTTTATACATAAACAGAGGAT